>VXBA01003539.1:547063-577355 GCA_013399895.1 Serilophus lunatus
GCGGCGGCTGCTGCTGCTGTGCGGGAGGCACCTGCAGAGCTTCCAGCGGGCCAGGAGAGCCCCGGGCGGGGGTGCCCGGAGCGGCCGGGAGCTGTGGAAGGAGTACAGCCGGCTGGCGGGGCCGCACCCCGCCGTGCTGAGCCCCGCGGCCGAGGCGGGCTGTGCCAGGGCGGCCGTGGAGGCGCTGCTACGGGCGCTGGTGCCGCGGCCGCACCTGGAGAGCCGCACGGGCAGGTTCGTGGTGGTGGAGCTGGTGGCCTGCAACGTGCTGCTGCCCGCCGTCAGGAAGGCGGCCGATCCCGACTGGATCAACCTGATGCTCATCGGGATGTTCTCCAAGAAGCCCCGCGCTGGGAAGCAGGGCTCGGGCCGGGATTGCTGGCGCGGCGCGGAGCGGGGGGATGCGGTCCCTGCGGGGCTGGCGCCCGCCCCGAGAACAGCGGAGGGGCTCGGGAGGGAGGCGGGGGCTGCTGAAGAGGACAGAGAGGAGGCGAGCAGGTCGTGCCGCGCGGAGGAGGCTTTCCAGCGCCCCCGAGCCCTGGGATCGCTCTTCCCCTGCGAGGGTTTGGAACTGGAATCCCCCGCTCCCGACGCGGGCCAGGACGCGGAGCTGCGGGCACCGTCCCCCGCCGGGGAGCTGCTGGAGGAGCCCCCCCAGGATGCCTGGGTGCCAGAGGGGGCGGCACCCGCGGAGGATGGCACGGGGGACCTGGAGGAGCCTGCCCCCAGCTCAGATGCTGGGCTGCTTCCCACCTCTGCCGTCAGCTCGTGCCCTGACATCCAGATCGAGCCGGCGGTGGAGAAGGAGGAGGAAAGCCCGGCTGTGCCCAGGAAATTGTCCTCGCAGAGACCCTCCAGCCTGGGCAGAGAGCTGGGGGCGGCAGAGGGCCCCCCCCAAATCCCCCCGGAGCCCCAGGCCCTGCCCCTGCTCTCGTCCTCCCCGACGGCTTCCGTGAGCACCTTCAGCTTTGAGCCCCTGAGCAGCCCCGAGGGGCCCGTGGTGATCCAGAACCTGCGGATAACCGGGACCATCACTGCCCGGGAGCACAGCGGCACCGGCTTCCACCCCTACACCCTGTACACCGTCAAGGTGAGGGAGCTCCTGGAAATCTCCCCTCTTCCCAGCTCCCTGCCCTGCCTGGGAACACGGGCTGGTGGTTGGGAGTGAGGGTTTGCTCCATGTCTCCACAAGAAGTTTTGTCGGGCAGTGAGGGAATAGTTCAGCCTGGAGGGGAGACCTCACTGCAGGGACAACTTGCTGGGGAGGGGCAGGGCCTGAGCTCTGCTCTGTGGGACCAGGGCCAGGAGCCCAGGGAATGGGCTGGAGTTGTGTCAGGGCAGGGGCAGGGGGGATCTCAGGCCAAGGCTCTTCTTTGCCCAGAGGGGGGTTGGGCACTGCCCAGGCTCCCCAGGGCAGTGGGCACAGCCCCGAGGCTGCCAGAGCTGCAGGAGGGGTGGGATGATCCTCTGGGACACAGGGGGGACTCTTGGGGCTGGGCCTGTGCAGGGCCAGGGGTTGGACTCAGTAATCCTGGGGATTCCCTTCCAACTGAGCATATCCTGGGATTCTGTGAGCATCAGGCACAGTGACTCTTTGGATGTGAGACTCTTGCCAAGTCTTTTTTGAGTCTTTTTTGATCCTGTTTTTACCACCTGTTCCTTCATCTCCAGGGAAACCTTAATGTGAGCAATTGCTGCATGGCCTCCAAGGCCTGCGGGGGCCGGGATTGCTGTGGGACGTGTGGGGATGATTCCTGTGTTCCTTCCTCCCCAGTATGAGACAGCCCTGGAGGGGGATGGCACGGGGAGCCTGCAGCAGGTGGCCTATCACACCGTGAACCGGCGCTACCGGGAATTCCTCAACCTCCAGACGCGGCTGGAGGAGAAACCGGAGCTGCGCAAGTTCCTCAAAAGTCAGTCCCTGCCTCCCATCTCCGAGGAAATCCCTCCTCCCACCCCGTGCCCCTCTGCTCCAAGGCTTTCCTGGGCCCACATCCTCTGTTCTGTGCAGGCAGATCAAAGCAAATTTGCTCTTTTGGCAGAAAAATTCCAGGCTTCCCAAACACTCTTGTTGCCATTTCTGCCACTGGGTTCTGGAGGTTTGTGCCCTGACAGTGAATGCAGATACTGCTGTCTGGAAGAAGCTTGTTTTCATCCAAGAAAATGGTGTAAGATGTGTCAAACAGGAGGTTTTTAAGGAAGGAAAGTGGTTTTTTGTAGTGCTCCCTCTGTATAAAGCTCCACTGTGTTTAGTGTGTTCCCATATAATTCCTTGGTTTGGACAGATTGGCTGGAAAAGTGCTTTGGTGAGGATTTTGGGATTCCTGGAGTGATGCAGAGTCCATATGTAAGGCTGCTTTTAACATGAAAGGCACAGAGGATGTGAAATCCATATGGAATCCATATGGACAATCCATATTTAAGGCCTGATTCCCCAGGTCTGGTTTAAGGGGTGTGTTGCCTTGGGCAGTGTGTGCTGATACCCTTAATCATAAGAGCATTAAAGTTTCAATTCAGATCAAAACCTGTATTTAGGTTTTAAACTTTTAAAAATCCTATTTTTTAATCTTGATTTTGTTTTTCATTTTTAACATTTTAAAATGTTTTAAAAGTAGGATTATTTCATAATTTTTACCGTTTTTGCAGCTTTCTTGAGCTTGCTGATGGCTTTTTTTCCTTTGCAGACATCAAAGGCCCAAAGAAACTGTTCCCTGACCTCCCCTTTGGAAACATGGACAGTGACAAGGTGGAAGCCAGGAAAAGTCTGCTGGAATCTTTCCTGAAGGTGAGATTTGTGTGCCAGAGGCAGAGCTTGGGACAGGCTCGGGTCAAGGTGGGAAGTTGACTCCAGAAATCCCTAAAACTCCATCTCCCTTCCATATTCCATTCAGACTGGGAAAATGACTCCAAAAATCCCTAAATTTCCCTGTCTCCTTGCAGCAATTGTGTGCAGTCCCTGAGATTGCCAACAGTGAGGAGGTGCAGGAGTTCCTGGCCCTCAACACCGACGCCAGGATCGCCTTTGTCAAGAAGCCCTTTGTGGTCTCCAGGATAGACAAGGTAGGAAAGTGGGAAGCTGGTTCCCTGCACCCCTTCCTGCTGTGCCTGGATATTCCCTTTGCACTTCAGTGTCCACAAGAAGCCCAAAAAACTCCCAACATTCTGTAGCCGGGCACAGCTTTACCCAGAAATCTGGAAATTTTACTCCTGGAAATCTGGGGAGGCTCCAAGAGCTCAGAGAATGTGGGGTTTTAATGAAAACTAAGCACAAATGGGAAAATCCTTAATATATTGAAGGAATGAGGATCTGGTGGGTGCTGAGAGGCTCTGCTGGCCTTGCAGATCGTTGTCAATGCCATTGTGGACACCCTGAAGACGGCGTTCCCCAGGTCGGAGCCCCAGAGCCCCACGGAGGAGCTGAGTGAGTCTGAAGTGGATGGAAAATCCCAGACAGATGGGAAGAAGGCAACCAAGTAAGGGCTTCTCCAGCTTCCCAGCACAAGGAGTTCATGCACATGGTGTGGAAGAAGTGATTTGGTGCTTTGTGGTGGATACACATTGCTGTCATGCTCTGAATCACTTTCTCCTTCCCTTGCTGGGTGTTTGGTGGCCTGGTTATCCAAAGGATTTCCCAGGAATGCTCAGATTTTCACAGAAGGTGGTTTTCTTCCCTGGGGGAACTCCATTTGTCAGCACATCCTGGGGAGTTGCTTTTCTAACCTTAAAACAGTGGGTCACTGCAAAATGCTGCTGTAAATTATCCACCTCAGGGTTCCCTCCTGCCCATTCCATGTGTTCCACACAGTGGCCTCATCCCAAAATTGCTGAAATATTTATTTAGGAGCAATATTTAAGGTCGTGTTGCTCCCCAAGTGTTTGTGGGTGCTCCTGGTGGTTCTTCCCTCAGTGAAGAGGGGAAGGTTTCTGCACGAGTGTTGCTTTTTCTTCCCCAAAAATGATGTTTTGTTGGAAAAAGCTGCTTTGGCCAAAGAAAGACAAACCAGAAAAAGTACAAGTTTGAAGCATCTTGGCTGCAAAGGGCATTTTTTAATGAAAACCAGGCTGGCTTACAAATTGTCCCACAAGCCTGGTCTTTCATGTCCTTCTTCCCACGTGTGTCTGTAATTGGAATTTCCCAATCCTGCTGAATGTGTTTCACCTCAAGAGGCTTTTCTGAACACTTCCCTGGGATGTTCACATACATCTGCCCACAGTCACCTCCTGTGTGTGTGGAATGTTGGAAAGCCTTGGCTGGGCTCCAAGGCAGGTGAGGAAAAGTGTTTTTGTTGCCTGGTTTTATTACTACCTCTGAGTTATCCTGGGAGCAGGGGCTGGGTCTAATCAGAGTCTTCAGGATGGATGTGGGTGAAGGGAATTGGTCCTGAGGCTGGAAAACTCATCACTCACAGCTTGTTCCTCCTTTCCAGGTCCAGGCTGAGGTTCTCATCCAGCAAAATCACTCCAGTGCTGAGTGTGAGTGAAGCTCATGACAGGATCGTGTATTCCATCAGGGACAGCAGTGCTGTAAGTTCACATCCCCCTTGGAATCCTTCCACCATCCCAATCACTGCCCAGTTTGCCTGCTGGCTTGGAATCACCCATGGACATGGGTAATCCATGCTGCAGCCTTGCTTCCACGTGCCAGGGGGGACAAGGAGCAGCCCTGGAGGGGCTGTTGGCTGCATCCAGGTGGGAATTGTGTGGGCAGTGGAGATCCAAGACTAACACACCATGGCTTTTGTAGGTCTCTGGCACTCTGTCACTGGCTGCTATGGAATCCTTCATCCAGAAGCAGGACAAGCTGCTGGAAGCACTGCCCAGCAGGGCTCCTGAGGGTGGTGAAGGAGGCCGAGAAGTTAAGGAAAGCTCCATGGAGGATCTGGATGGGCTGGACACACTGGAGCAGGGAGCAGATGTGGACTCTGGTGAGCTGAGCCCCTCTGGTACTGCTGCAGTTTCCCTCCTTTGGTGCCACAGCAGCTCCAACATCAATTTCCAGGGTTTTCAGGCTCTGTTCTCCTTGCCCTTGATTGTCTCCTTGTTCTTGAGAAAGCCGGCTGGGTTTTTCCAGTCCTGTTTGGTGATTGCTCTGGGCTTTGCTGCTGGTAGAAGTAAATTGGATCTTGGCTCCTCTTGGATCTTCAGCTTTGTGGGCTCAGCACAGTCGCTGCACATATAAGTTTTTTTCAGGACACAGTGCTTGAAGTGGCAGTGTTAGAAAAATCAAGCTTTTAAAAACTGAAAAATGGCCAGATCACAGTTTCCTGGAAGTCTCAAGTTATCCTTGGTGTGTCCATGCACTATAAAAGGGCCTTTTGAGGTTACTTTGGGATAGATGTGATGGGTGGAGCAAACATGCAAACCCCAATTCAAGGAAATGATGTTCCCTTTCTGATTCTAGAGCCCTCCTCTGACAGAGCTGCCACAGCTTCTCAGAACAGTTACAAGATTATCCTGAACACAGGGAAAAAATATGTTCTCTAATCTTTTTTTCTTGGAACAGCTGAGCTGTATCAGCTGGAACTTCCCAAAAACTTCTCTCCAGTGGTTTGAGCTGGGCAAGCTCTGAGTGAAAGCACGTGCTTGTGACAGGATGGGTCTGGTGTTCTCCAACCTGTAATCCTGGAACACATGGGTTTTGGGGAGGCAGGACTGGAGCTGGAGGCCAGGATTCTGCACTGGGTTGGCTGAGCTGGGAGGGAAATGGAATGTCAGTGATGGCAAACGCCTGCAGGTCTGGGATGTTTCAGGCTGGGCTGGCAGGGAGAGGGAGCAAACATCTGGATGAAAAGGCAACCCATGTCCCTGTCTGTTCATGGAGTGACTTCTGGGAAAAGCTTGGCCAGCACCTCTCTGAGGACTTGGGTGCTCTGGGAATAAACAGTTCTGGGGAAGCTGGATCCATAACCTGCTCCAGATTCTGCTCTGGGAAGTCAAGGCTCAGAGGGCAAAGCAAGTGAGGAGTAACTTAGACATGGCCCAGAGCAAGAGGGTCCAGATGCCCTGTTCTTGTCCGAGGGAATTAGTCCAGCTCATGTGCAGCAGGGAGAGGAAGAGGAGGGATGGAGAAGGTCCAGAATCCCTCTTCCCTTTGTTTCCAGCAGTATATTGTGGGTGTGAGTTCTCTCTGCAGGCAGGTGAGATAGGGAAAGCTGCTGCACAGGATCTCACTGACCAACCTGGCAGGAGCCTCAGCCTCTGGCCTGGGATTGTCTGTCCCAGGCACATCCATGAGCTCCCTCAGCACCACACCTCGAGTGCTTTGGGGCCAGAAGTAACTCTCCAGCAAGTAAAAGTGTTTACACTGGAGGCTTTGACATCCTCCTGGGGATCCAAGGGGAGGTTTTGCTGTCCCAGGAGTGGGGAGCAGGTGTGTGGGTCTGTTTGAACTGATGGATGTGGGTTATCCAGATGTGCTTTATCCACCTTCCTGCCGAGGCTGGGATCTGCCACACGGTGGCAGCCTGCAGCCACCCACCAGAGCCTTGTGCCTGGAAAAATCTTGGAAGAGGGGAAAGTGATGGGGAAGACCAAGAAAACAGTGCTCACCTTTTGCTGGCTGCTGTCCCTTTTCTCACCTGCTTTGGGCACGTTGCCATCCCCAGGTGATGTGAACTGGGATTTGAAAATCTCTGTGTTTAACAGAGCAGGAGCTGAGCCCTTGGAGCAGCTTTTGTGGGGAGATTGGGGCTGTTTGGATGGAAGTGGAAGTGGCAGGGAGGTGAGGGCAGGCTTCCCACGCTGGCTGGGCTGCAGCGGGACACGTGTGTGTGGCACAAAGTGCCAGGCTGGGAAGAAAAGAGGGAGTTTGGGAGGCTGCTTTTCACCAGTTTGCTCAAGAGCTGAGTTGGCTTCTTCATCTGACCCTCCTCCTCCTCCTGGCAGAGTCTGAGACCCCTCTGGCTGACCTGGCCCTGGATGTGCTTCGCCTGGTGCTGGTGGATCACTGGAGCTGGATGTGCACAGAGAACATCCAGAAGGTCTTCAACCTGCTCTTTGGGACCCTTGTGCAAAGGTAAGGCCTGGGCGAGCAGCCTGGGGCTCTGTGAGGGGACATTCCCTTTGGAATTGCAGCTGGAAGTGGATGCAGGTAAGTGCTTTCATGTGTGTAAAATGAACATCTTGGAGTGCTTTCCCTGTGAGCAAGGATGCAGCTCTAGCAGGCAGCCTCCTTAATAACAAGGAAAGGAAGGATCCAGCCCTGGAAATGAGAGTCTTGCCTTATGGAAGGGCAACAGCTTCTGAAGGAATGGTCTCCTGGACTTGCTGCCCAGGGCTCAGCTTGTTCTTTGCACAGAAGGAGAACAAACAGGCCCAAGAAACAGCAGTTGGTCAAAAGCAGCTCAGTGTGTGTCCTGCCAGAGCCTCTGCTCTCACTGCTGCACCCCCTGGGCCAGCAGTGCCTGGGGCAGGGACTCACACATGGAGCAGGGACAGGCTTCCTTTCCAGCTGGGATGGGCTTGCCAAGCTTTCCTGGGGCCAGTGCCTCTGGGTGAGGAGGCTCCAGGCCAAGACACACAAACACAGCATTCCTGTGTTCTGGTGGAGCTTGGTGGCTATCACTAGCTGAGGATGTGCTGCTTTGGAGTACTTCCCTGAAGGACCTGGGGCTTGAGAAGTCTTGAAGCAAAGCTTTTGCCACTCCTGCCATCCAAAGGCAGCACGAGAATGTGCAGGGCAGCCCATTGGAACTGAGCTGGTGGCTTCAGCTGCCCTCAGCAGAGCTCTCCAAAGTGCTTCGAGGTGCGGCCCTGCTGCCTTCACTCCTGGCTCTGCTCCCTTGGGTGGCAGGAGGTGGGTGTTGCTCCCACTTCTCCAAAACAGGCTCTGGTCTCTTGGGAAATGAGCTGGAACCCAATCCCTGTGTGTAAGCAGGGAGGAATGAGAGCTTGACCAGGCACGTCATCAGCTCCTAAAAGCTGTGTCCTGCTCCCCCAGGAGCCTGCAGCAGCCACACGTGGCATTGGTATTTTCCACTAGAAAGCTGGGATACACACAGCACATGCCTGGCTCTGGAAGGGGCAGGAGCTCCAGGAGCAGAGAGAGGGGAATGTGTGGGCTCTGGGTGAGCCCAGTGCTTTGCCTGGGGATGTTGTGGCGGCTTCTTGGGGTCACCAACAGGACAGGGGTGCAAATACCACCCTCTGGACAAGCCCTGTGCCTGTGCTGAATTCCAGGGGTTGAGGATGACCCTGCTCATGTTGTGGGATAATCAGGAGAGAAGGAGACAGGGAAGGGAGTTTGCCCAGGGGGGACTGTGCCAGGAGGACAGTGTTGCTCATGGATTGCTGCAGGGAGTCTTCTCCTCCGGTTTCCACTGCCTGTAGTTACCTCCACAGTGGGGGAGAACTGGGAATGAGGAACTTCTGTGCATTTCAGCCTTTCTTTGAGACCTGTAGTCATTCCTGTCCTGAGCAGACCAGGAATTCTCCAGCTCTCTGCCTGTCCAGGGACACAGCGTGGATTTGGTGGCGTTTCTTTTCCATTTAAGTATACTGCCTGACCAGCCCTGGCACTGCCATTCTGGCTGGAACTGCATCTAGAGTCCCTCTGCAGCTGGAGAAACTTACAGAATCTCTTCTGGAAGCATCTGCTCTTGAGGGAATTGTTCTGCCTCTGAGAACAGACAGACAAAGTCAGGGGAGCAGTTGGATGTGCATCCAGTGCTGGTCACAAAGTCCAAGTGAGCATCATCCCTTCAGGAGATGAGGTCCTTCCCTGTTCCTGTCAGTGGGTGAGGGGGGGTGGAAAGGAGGTGTCCTGCAGTGTTTGGGGTGTTAGGAGTGGGATTGCTGCTGGATACTCCTCTGCCAGCTCGTGTTTGGTGAGCAGGTGCTGCTCCCGCTGCCTGCTGGCACCTCCAAGATGATTCTGCTCTGGCAGAGTGATGGGAATGCCCTCAAACCAACCAAAAACAACACCAGGAACAAGATTCCCCCTCTCCCTTGCAGTGACAACAAGTGGTTGCTGTGAGCACACTGGGACCTCCCTACCTGCTGCATTCTCTGCAAGGAGCATCCCAGCACACTCCAGTTCCCCCTCTTCTCCATAGCTGGGATAGCTGGAGCCAGGCACTATCCCTCTGCCCTGAATGGCAGTGGGACAGGAAGGCTCCATGACCGAAAAAGGTATTGTTGAGTCAAGGGAGGCCGAGTGTGGATCCGCTCATCCCGTTATGTAACAGGGAGGGAGCCTTTTTTGGAGCCGAAAGGAGAGGTGGGTGGAGGAGCCAGGGGGCCTCCTGGGAGTGGGAATGACCCAGGAGCCAAGGATTGCTTCCAGCAGCCTCTCTGAGTGCTGGGTCTGTGCCTATAAACAAACCCCCTGCCCCTCTCCAGCTCTGGACAAGGCTGGAAAGGCACCTCTCTTCCCTTGGGAAGCTGCAACAGGAACCTGGGAGGAACAGGAAGGGGAGTAGATGGGGCTGTTCTGGGCTCTGGGAGGGGATTGATGGAAGAGTTCAAAAGCACTTTGAGAATTTGGGTGCTTTTGAGGGTCTCATGAGTCCCTTGGGTGTTAAAAATCTCCGTGGAGCACTCGACCCCCACCGTGGTTGGGCCCCCAGCTCTGCCAGTGCCACAGGACCTGGGGCCAGCACTGGAGGGGGGTGGATTTGGGAGTGTTAGAGGTGTCTGTGAGCTTTCCCTGGCTCCTCCCTGTGCAGCACAGCAGGAAGTCATGGAGTGCAGGTCCTGGATGGGGGGAAGGGTCTTGGCTCCCCCTGGTTGTCTGTGCCCTGAAACCCGAGCGGGGCCGGCTCGGAAGTGCCTGTGTCTGGAAGGAGTGTGTGGAACTCCTCAGGCAGCTCTGAGGGGTCATGTTCCACTGACAGGACTTAAAATAAGTGCAAATCATCCCTGCTTGGCTCTGCTCTGGGCTCTGTGTGATTCTCCAAGCTCTCCCTGTCCCCTGCGGCCTTGGGTTTGGGGAGGGGATGCTCCAGTCCAGGTGAGCCAGAAATGCTCTGGGACTGATTGCAGGTGACCGTCATACTGGTTTTTTACTGGTTTTTGCTGTCCCCTTGGCTTTGGGCTTGACTTCTGCCTGTCACTGCCAGCCCCAGTGTCACAGGCACTTGTGCAAGAGCTGCTCCACTTCAGGGAGCTTTTTCCTGATTTTCTCTTCTCTTTCCTGGATCTCTGTGCCAGCAGAACAGGCACAAAGAGCCTTGAGAGCTGCCTGGATCCTCTTGGCTCCAAAGTGCCCCCAGTGCCTGCCCCTCTTTGGTGTCCCTGAGCCCCCCTGTGGGATGGGAGTGCTGGGAATTCTGCCCAGCCCTGGGGCTGTGCAGGGGCTGTGGGACAGCCAGGGTGGTGCCCCAGGCCTGTCCTTGGTGCTGTCACCCAGCAGAGTGTCCTGGCATGGGACAGTCATTCCCTAGGGAAGCTGCCTCTTGCCTCCCTGCATTATCCTTAAAATCCAAGGGTTGCCTCCTGCTCTTGGGGAGCCAGGAGAAGACACAAGGTTTATGGTAAAGCTCTTCCCAGTGTGGTTTGTCCCCACTTCCCTTTGACTTTGGAGCAGTAGCTTCCCACTCCAGCCTTGGGCAGCATCCCTGAGTTTTGCTGGCAGAAACAAGCAGCCAAAATTGCAATATCAGTGCAGCTGGAGCAGCTAAACCCACTCCTCCTGGCTGGCACCTGGGGGGACTGGATTTGGGAACTTTTGGAAAGGACCTTTGGGTCTTTGGACCGAAGGATGTGACAGCCAAGTCCCTGTCCCTAAAAACAAAGCCTTAAAAACCAGGAACAGAGGTGGTAAATGGGAGAACCAAACTCATGGCAGCCTAATCCTCCTCTCTGGCTTTGGCTGTTTGTGCTGCAGGAATCACAAGCCTGTGGTATGTCAGGAAAAGCAATTCCAGGACTCTCTGTGTCCTCGTGTGTATGTAAAGTAAATAAAAATCAGCTTGGAAATGGGCCTCGATTCAGTTGTCTCCAAGCACCTGGAAATTTTGGATCTGGCTTTGGATCTCTGTCCCAAACAATTTTTTTTTTCCCTTCTAGAAGCAGCATTCCTCCAAAAACAGCCACTAGAATGAAGCACTCTGTGCTTTGATAACAATTGCAACATTATTTGAGTTTGGGTTCTGTTTCGACAGCTGCACGTGCCAACTTTTTCCCTAAATTAAAAGAACACTCCACTACAACTTCCTATTTCAACCAGAACAAAGAAGGAAAGGGTTGGGTGGATTTAGTCTCCTTGTTGGTTTTAGTTTGGCCTGGGTTTTGAGGGGTTAATACTGGGTTTGTGTCTTGGCTAATGAAGCAATTGTTGTGAGCAGGGCCTGGCCTCTCCCTGGGGCACCACTGAGACCTTAATTGGCTCAATAAATACTTGGAGAAGATGTTATCAAAAGCCAGGATGTTTTGTGAAAAATCAAGGAGGTTTGGGATTTTTTTTTTTTTTAGTTTTTTCCCCCTCCCTTTCCCTGAGCCTCAAGGCAGTGCAGGGAGATCCAAGTTGGGAAAAGCTTAAAAAATAAAACCCAGAGCAGTTTGGGTGAAGACTTTGGAGTCCTGTGTGTTTCCATGATCTTCCAGCTGTGTTTTGAGGGAGCAGCACATCAAATCCCAACGTGAAGGTGTGGTTTCATCCCTGCAGGGATGGATGATTCCCTAAATAGGGAATTATTTTCCCTCCTCTCTGCCCCACAGGGAGATGTTCTGGCACATCCACATCTCCCAGGGCTTCTGCAGGGAGGAAAATCCCTCTGCCTGAGGTGATGGATGTAGGTGCCACCAGTGGAATTCCTTGGAGCTGGATTTGTTCCTTGCTTCCCTCAGTGCAGAGCTGGGAAGGTGGGAGGCTGAGAAGACATTCCATGTGCTCAGCTGGTACAGGATGAGCTGTTCACAGCAGAAGAGGAGCATTTCCAGCAAGGAAAGAAGGATAATTCACTCTTGTGTGTCCTTGGCCAGAGGTTTAGAAAGAGTCAGGACAGCTCATGTCCTTGGATTTATGGAGGAGTTTTTACTTTGCTTCCCTGTTTCCTTCCTCAGCTCAGGACAAGTGTGGGGTTGCCCTGAAGGTGTTGAGGTTTTGCAGTCAATGCATTCAAATGTTGCTTGAGCCCTTGAGTTCAGGAAATCCTTGTGGATCAAGACACAGTTTGAGAAACAAGATGGGCTGGGCTGGGGATTTAAACACCAGCCTCAGTTTCTGCAGGGGTGTGTTTGGAATGCCTTGTGTTTTCCAGGTATTGCCTTTTCCTTCAATCCTTTTCACTGCCTTGGTCTCCTGGGCTTTTCTGGAGCTCCTGGATAGTCACACCCTGTTCCTCAGGGAAAGGGGGCCTTGTTCTGAGGTGGAAAGTAGTCAGTGTTGAGCTGGACTTGCTGTTCCAGCTCAGGTGTATTTATGGAGCTGTTTATATTTTTACAGAGAGGTTTTTTCATCTTTATCTTCTTCCTGATGTGACTTCAGATTCTAATTATAGTCAGCACATTTAACTTGATTGAAGTGGGCTCAGTTCTTCTCACCTGATGGATTAGAAAAGCCCAATTTTACCAACTTCCAGGAAATTTGGAGAGTCCTGTATCTCCCTGGCCATTCCTGATCCATCTTTATTGTCCAGACTAAGCAAATCCAGCCTGTCAGCCTTTATTTGCCTTTATTTGCTGAGCTCTCTCCCTCTGCATAGTCCACTTCGGTGGGTACATCCAGCCAGGTAAAACCAAGCCTAGTGTCTGGCCTGTCCTGCCTCCCAGTCTGCCTTTTCCACAGGCTGCTCCTTCCAGGTGCCAAAGGAAGGCCCAGGTATGTCCCCCCCAGGCTTTGGTTCTCATTCCCAGGGTGTTCCAGCCTTAATGGGTCCCTTCAGCTGACCTTGGAGTTCCAGCTTAAGCCATGGCATTAATTTGGCTCTTTTTTAGCAGCCATTTCATTCCTCCCTCAGCAGGATTTCCAACAAAGGTCCCTTACAACATGGGCAAGTTATGCACCTCCAGATGATCTTCCAGGACTCCACAGCCTTTGGAATGTGGCTTTTTGCGCTGGGCATGATGAAAGCATTTGAGTGTCTGAGCCCAGGAGGTCACTCCCTCTATTTCTGGGCTCAGCTGAAGTGCGAGGAGGTGGTTTGATGATGGATTTGCTTTGAATTTCTTTCTTATTAAGGTTATTTCTTCATGAAATAGCAGAGTGGAAATAGTAACTCATCAGCCACCCCAAAATAAAAAGAAATGAGGTCTATTTATGTTCCTTGATGGGTTTATTTCTACCTGGGAGCAGCCTCTGTGTGCTTTCACTGTGGCACATGGAGCTCAAATGCTTGGGCCTTTAATAGCCCCAAAAATCAGCTGTGACCTGCTGGTGAAGGTCAGCTTTGAACCAGCACATCTTTGGAGTTCCTCAGCTGTTAATCCCAGTCCTGGTGCAAATCTGGCTCATGGAAAGGTCAACTTGGCATTTTCTGGGGGGTTTACTCAGGTGAGAATTTCCAATGAAGTTGCTCTGACCCTCCCTGAGCTGCAACAACAATAGGGGAGTTGAGGAGGGATTCCTGGGGACTTGAGGATCCTTGTGGGTCCCTTCCAACTCAAGATATTCCATGATTCTGTGAGTTATTTTGCTCCTCACACTTGAAATGCTGCTGGAGCTGCCCCTGGGTGTGTTGTGCAGGTGGGGTGTGATCCCCCCAAAATGGGTGTTGGTGGTTCTTTCACATGTCCCTGTTGAGAGGAGGTTGGAAAACACTCTGGGACAGGTCACTCTGTCTGGAGATTTCCCTGTGAAGCATCTGAGAGTATCAGCTGCTCTCCCAGGGAGGATTTGGAGCCACATGGACCAGTCTGGACAGTTTTCCTCTTCCCAGTGCTTTTGGAATGGCTCCATACACTGACAGAGGTGCTTTAATTTTCCTTCCATTTGCTCCCAGCTTTGGTTTCTCTTTCTTTCTTGTCCCTTTTCCTGTTTAATTCATTCTTTTTTGTGGGTTTGGGTTCTTCTTCCCCAGTGCTGGAGCAAGTTGGCCTGTCCTCAGGAGCCTGCATGGAGCTGTGGCATGGATTGGTACAAAGCCATTCCCAGATCCCTTTGCTTCCCAAAGTGGAAGCTGCCAGAGCAAGGAAGAAAGTCCATCAGTGGTGTTTCCCTCTTGTGGGATCCCAGACCTGGGAGCACTCCCCTGGCCACATCTGTGCAGATTTGGAGATGTTATTGCCTAATCCTGGGTTTTTTTGTGGACATAAAAGGGCTGGACATGGGAAATGTTTGGGTGGGACCTTTCAGCATTTGTCAGTTCTCAGCTTGTTCTTGAGCTGTCTGGAAACATGTTCTCTCCTCTGGAGGTTCAGCTCTCTCTGCCCACTATTTGCTGGATTTTTTTGCTATTTTAGGAACATTTCTAAGGAAAAGAAAACTTGCTCTTTGCTTTCTTCCACCTTTTAAAGGCTGGAAAGAGACTCTTGCTGTGCTGAGGTTCAAGTCAATGTTCCACATTGGCATCTCTGTTCCCAAGGCTCCCAACTTCTGTTCCTTGTCAGATGTTCTCCCAGGCAGGAAGGCAGGTTGGGCAGGAAAACATGTTAATGAAAAACCACCTTAATGGAAGCTCCTGCCCCTGCAGAAGTGGGAGTTTAACACTTTAATTTGGTTGGGAACGGCTGGAGAGTTTCACGTGATCCGGAGCATTTGGATCTGCTGATGTCTGGAGATTAAAGCCCTTTTAATTGTATTTCCAACGTGGCCTTTCCCAGGATTGGGCTGGGACACTTTGTCCTCTAAGACAGGTGGAAGCTTTGGAGCAGTACTGGGTGTCCTTGGTGAGGCAGAGCATGTAGGATGTGTTTTCCCATGAGTGGGATCACCGGGATCCTCACCCACACTCCAGTAAGACCTTGCTCTGAGCCACACCTGCTGCACCAAGGCTCCTTTCCCAGTTTTTTCGTGGACATTTCCTGGGTGTTCATCCCTCAGAACCTGCAGCTTGGCACCTCATTTCCAGCTGATGAAGCAGCATCTTATTCCCACCCTGTCCCGGATGACATCCCACTTCTTTGCCCTGGTTCCCTTTGGGAGCTGCCATTCCCAACTCTCCACTCACGTTGTCCCAAGGAAAGGCACCCTTGGCCAGGCTGGCTGGCCCAGGAAGAATGCAGACAGTCTGGCAGAGTGCAGGTTAAATAAAGTTTGCCTTGGCACAGCCTTTCCCTGGATGTGCTGGGAGCTGCCGGGGCGGAGTGCTGACGGAATTGCAAACACGAACCGCGGCTGCCAAGAGGAATAATGGATCTCCTGGCCCTGCTGGCCAGCTCCTCTCCTCTGGGAGTACTTGAAGATTTCAAGTACTGGTGGAATCACAAGCCTTTTCCCTGTCCCAATGTTGGGATGGCATTGCTGTCTTTGCTCCAGAGCATTCCCAGCTTTGCTCCGGAGCATTCCCATTGCTGAGGATGGTGGCAAAACCAAGGGATCATCCAGTTGGCATCAGGGATGTACCCATGGCCTCTCCTAATTCTGAGGGGAAAGGCAAGTCCTGATGGACAGCTCTGGCTTTTGCTGTTCCATGGGAAGTGCCAACGCTCCTGTCTTTCCTCTGGAGCTTCCCGGGACTCCAACCCTGGGCACCACTGAGTCCCAGCCTGGCTAAACCAGGGAACCATCCTGCTGGCCTCTGTGGGGCCAGAGATGAATCCATGGCCTCTCCTGATTCTTGGGGGGGAAAGATTTCAGGCAGTGGCAGGTTCTGACTGATGGTTGTGGCTTTTGCTGTTCCATGGGAAGGGATTTCACATCCAGGGAAGAGGGTCCATGTGATTCATTTAGAAACTCTCCCAGTACTTGGGTGGTGGGGACACATCCCAGTGCAGCTGGAATTGCCTCCAAGCCCTTTTGAGGAGCAGCATTTTTGGATTTTCAGGTTGTTACTCCATAAAGAGCACACTCCTGATCCAGGGAGACCCTCCAGCAATTCTGTTGGATTTTGGATGGGAATGAAGAAATTCCTCCCCGAGAGGGTGGGGAGGCCCTGGCACAGGTTGCCCAAAGAGCTAATTTCCCCCTCCAGTGTCCCTGATGGGCAGAAATGCATCCCAAGCTGTTCTTTTCCTGACCTTTCCCTGTCTCCCTGTGCCTGCAGGTGGCTGGAAGTGCAGATGTTCAACCTGACCTGCACCCAGCGTTGGATCCAGTACCTCCAGTTGCTCCAGGAATCCATCTGGCCTGGAGGAGTTCTACCAGCAGTGCCTAAACCCCCCAGGACAGAGGAACAGAAGAAGGCAACAGCAGAGCAGGCCCTGCAGAGCCTGATGGGGATCCTGCCTAGTAAGTGTGTTCCAGAAACCTGGCAGCTGCCCTTGGGAAAGGGAAGTGGCTGGAGAAGCCTCCAGCCTGGAGGAATCTCTGGATAGGTGGTTTAACACAGAGGTGGAGTTTGCTCGTGCCAAGGCACTGGGAAAAGTTTGTGACCTTTGAGGTTTGATGGTTCCCTGCAAGGAAAACCCCCAGTTTGTGTGAGGATTTGGGGAGCAGCAGAGCTTGGAGAGGAGAGATGTGTGTCTTGGCCACAATTCCGTGCTTAGAGCTGGTGATGAAGCTCCTGCTGAGCCCCTTCCCCCAAGGGGAAATCACCCTGTGCTCCCACCTGCTTCCAAAGGGTCCCCATGGCTGAGAGGAGCCACTGGACTCAAATCCCAAGCCCAGCTGCACTGGACTCTTCTCTCGGAGTTTGCCACAGGGAACCTTTGGCATTACAGCAGCTCCTACCTGAACCATGGGAATGTAGCCTGAACTTTGAACTCCCTGCTGCAGTGGAAGGAGCCCTCCCTGTCCTTTGGGAATGGGAAAGCACTGCCAGAATGTGCCCTTCCAGCCTGCAATGCTTTCCTGGCCCTGGCTGTTCCCTGTCCTGGTGATGGTGGGAATGAGATGCCTCAGGTCAGAGCACCATCAGAAGCTGGGATTCAGCACTCACCAGGAGGAAGATTGACCCATGGAAAGGTGCAGTTCCTAAAGCTTTGTGTCTTTGCAGATGTGATCCAAGAAATCCTCGGGACCGATAAGTGTCGGATGAGCTGGAACCTGGTGCTGGAGTCCCTGAGCCAGCCTGTGATCAACAGGTCTGTGGGTTGTAGTCCTTCCCCTGCTGGGCTTTGTGAGCTGCACTCAGGGCTTTGCTGTGCAATTCCCACTTCCAGCTGTTTGGCAGGGAACTCATCCAGCTTATTATCCCAGATTTGCAGCATCAGAGGGCATCTGGCTTGTTTGGGATGAGCCAAGACCTCAATCTGGCTGGAGATTGTTGAGCCAGTCATGTTAGTGGGCCTGGTTCATGTCAGGGACTTAAGAGAAATCCTGCTTGAGTTTGGTTTTGGAGGAGCTGCAGAGCTGGGATGGGAGAGGGTTGGTGAGTTTGGAAAACAAGGGTTTGCTGATGAACTGCAGAAAAATGAAGGTCAGACTGGACATCAGGAGGAGTTTCTGCACTGAAAGGGTTGTTAGACACTGGAAGGGGCTGCCCAGGGAGGTGCTGGAATCACCAGGGAGGTGTTCAAGGAATGACTGGACACCGGTGATCAGTCCAAGGTTGGACTCTGATCCCAGAGGTCTTTTCCAACCTTAGTGATCCCATAGAATGTAGATCCCACCTCCCTCCAGGAGATGCATTTGTGTTTTCTGTGCTGCTCAACTGGTTTGGGGGAGGTGGGATAAAAGCTGAGCCCTCCCTTAAAACATTCCTTCCAAGGGCTGAGATTGTCCCTCTTCCCCCTGCAGTACCAGGACTCTCCTTCCTCAGCTGAGCTTTGCCTCCTGTGCCCTGACCAGCTAAAATTTGTCTTCTCTCCCTTTCAGGCACCTGGTTTTCTGCCTCTTGGACATTCTGCTGGAATTCCTGGTCCTGAAGGGCTCCAGTGAGGAGCCTGAGGCTGCAGCTCCTGCTCCCCCTGGGCTGGACAAAGCACTTTAGGCAGAGCTGGTGGAGCCAGCAGGGATGGGGAGAAGCAGCCACAGGCCTGGGCTGATTGGATTCCCAGAGTTTCCTGACCGTGTCTGGGAGCTCCTTGGGCAGAATTTTCCCAGCCAGTGCTAAGGAAGCTGCTTCCAGGCTTGTGTGTTCTGGCTGGGGGGTGGATTAAACCCAGAGTGAGGGGCTGAAGTTCCGTGCAGTGGCTGTTCCACTGCTGAGCTGGTGAAGAGCCTGAAATGAAGGTGCATGAGCAGCTGGAGGAGGATATTCAGGCTGCTCACAACCCCTGGGGTCTTGCCTCGTGTATATGAACATTTTTATCATCTAAAGGCAGAGGGAACACCTGAAATCTGCTTTTGTGGCCTCGGGCTCCACCTGGAACTGGCACAGGGAAAGTTGATGTGGTGTGGATCTTGGGAAATGTTCCTGTGGGAAGGTGAAGGAGGGGCAATGCTGTCTCTGCTCCCCAGGCAGCCTGTGCTGTGCCTGCACTGCCCCATCTGTGCTACCAGAGGGAATGTGGGGAGGGAATGGAGTGTGGAGATGTGGTGAGAGCTCTGGAGTCAGAGTTTCACTTTCCAAAAAACTGGGAGGTGGGAGCAGTGCAGGAATTAAAGCTGCTGTCCTGCCTTAGGGGCTAAAGGTGCTTCCCACTGCCCCTGCTGGTTCTCCATCATCTGCCTGAACAGCAGGATACAGATGGACTGTGATCCTGGGAAAGAGAACTTTCCTCAGCCTAAGGAGGAATGGCAGCTTGACTGGACTTCAGGATTCCCTTCCCTGTGCTTTCAGTCCCTGGGGCTGGAAGGCAGAAGAGCAAAGGAGCTGCCCCACGGCTGATCCAGCAAGGAAATCATCTCCCACACAACAGTGCTGGTCATGGGATCTCTAGAAGAGGAGGGAGCACCTGGTTGTGTGTCCTGGGCAGCAAAGGGCCTGAGAGCAGCAGCTGAGGAATGGATTCTGGGTCCCCTGCCTGTGACAGCTCCTGGGGTCACCCTGTCCCATCTGGAACCACCCGGATCAGGATTTGGGAGCTGCTTCTCCAAGTTGTCCAGGACTTGGGTGGTCTGTGACAGTAAAGAGGGCACAGAACATGCACCAACAGACCTGGTTGGGTGTGTTTTCTGGGAGAAAAGATGGGGCTGATCCAGGTGTTCTTTATGGAGCAGAGGGAATCCTGCAGGATCCCAAACAGTGTCTTGCAGTACCAAATGTGCTTCATCTCCTGGAATACCAGGTTGGAAGGGTCTGCCTGCTGTTGCTTGGAGCTGGCTATTCCATGGCATGTTTGGAGGGAAGGGAGTGGAATTCCAACAGCCCTGTCCTGCCCTTCCCAGAAGAGCTGCTCAGTGAAGGACCCACAGCAGCGTGAGCTGCTTCCTTCTCTGTGTGAAAATACAGGGAAGGGGTGGCTTGCTGCCAGCAGATGTATTTTTAGGGAGCCCTAAGGACATCCCAGGATCAGGCAGAGCCCAATGGAAGGAAGCAAAGCAGTTTTGCATCACTTTGTCAGAGCCATTTCTCACTTTGGAGGTGGGAGGTTGGCCACCTGCTTGGACAGGTGTGTGAAGTGCCTTAGGCAAAGGGCTGGAGAATGCTTTGAGATAATCCCAAAGCAGCAAATTGAGAAGGAGGGCTCCCATATATCCCTAAATACCTGCTTGGGGAGCAGCTGCTTCACCCTGTCTTTTCACTACCAGGCTCCTGTTTCCCTCTCTTTTCCTGCTGCTTCCATGTACTGCCCAAGCTGGAGTGGGAGCAGGGACAAGGATGGTGCCCCAGAGCCCTGCTGGGGCTCCCAGGTGCTCTTGGTGTGTTTGCTTGCTGTTGTTCCCTAATTGCATGGTTTGGAGCTCCAGGACCCTGGGATGTTAAGGATGGGATTAAGGACTGGGAGTTATCCACTGGCAGCTCCAGGCCAGGATGTGGCACTGCAGGGATGAGCTGATGCTTCTCCTTTGCCGGGAAGCCCAAGTTATCCCTGGTATGAACTCCCAGCTCTGCAATTATGCAAATGAGTGAATATTGAGGAATTAATTCGTGGTTCCTCCTCAGTCTGGGAGCTGGTGCAGCCCTGATTTGGAGTTGTCCCAGCAGCAACACCTCCCTGTGTTCATTAACGTGGCAGGAGCTGGGGCAGAGAGGGATGAAGTGGATTTATTTCACTCTGAAGTCAGTGCTAGGAGCTGGAAACACACCCCAGGGGGTTGGATCTTGGTTTTAATCTCCAGAACCTTTTTTCTTTTTTCATTTAGGCTGAGCCCTTTCTCATGCTCTCACTGGCTTGGCTTCAACCTCCCATTCCCTCCTTGCTCTGGTCTCCCAGCTGAGGTGAAGCTGCTCAGGAGCAAATCACCCTTCTCTGTATCTTGGTAAGGAATCAAAAATAATCCAGTAAAAAGCTTAGCTTTTTTCTCCTGCCACTGTAATTTTGGGATTAAATTGAGCACAACGATGGCAAAGGCAAACTTGTGCCTTCAGGTGGGCTGGGAGTTTATTTCCTTTGGACTAAGACTGGAAAAAACTGCTTTGGTAAAACAAACAAGGTCGACCAAGTAACTTGAGCTCACTCTGTGTGCGTGTCATTCCCAGCAAGGTCCCTTTTTCTGCAGGAATTTGTAGGAGGCTCCAGAGGGTGGGGAGAGCAGCAGGATTTGGTCTCAAGGAAGAGTTGAGACCGTGTTGGATGTGGAGCAGCACATCCTCCAGGTCCCTCTGGATGTGTGTGACTCCATCCCACACTTTGATGGCTTTGTGGCACTGAGGAATTTCCTTTTCCCTGTCTCAGTTTCCCCCCTGGTTGACTGGAAGCTCCCTGGAAACGGTGGTACAAAGGTGCAGCTCAATATTCCTGTGCTGAGACAGAGCTTGGGTGTTCCATTGTGTTTTTAGGGAGGGAAAAAAGCCCCACCATGGACTGACTGTTGTATTTCCTGTGTCCGACCCCTTCTGTGGGTCTCAAAAGCTGCTTTGGTGTGGAATGGGGAGCAAACCCGCCCTCCCAAGTTCCTGTGTGCAATAATAACAACTTTATTCCCAACTTCTTTCTGTGTCTGGGTTTGAAATTTGCCTTTGATCAGCAACAGTCTCCAGGGCAAGGAGGGGAGAGGCCGGGTGGGAGCTGGAAGGTGGAGGAAAAGCATCTCCCAGGGATCAGGTGGGAGCAGGTGGTTTTCCCTCCTGGTACACAGTGGGAATGCTCAGACATGGGAAAGACCAAGGTCCTTAATGGCTTCATCAGGGATTGGAAGGGTTTCCTCCTTTGGGAGCATCAGCATTGCAGCTTTCTCCCTGCTACACAAACTCCTGGATTTTGGCTTTCCAGGGAATGGCAAACCAGGGGGGCAGAGTGGAGATCATTTGCCTTTCTCCTGGAAAACAGGGGAAGACTCCAGAGCAGCAGGGATGGTGCAGACCCATGCCCACCTCCCTTGGGAAGTGCAGCTTAGGAAGTTCCCCTCAGAGCAGGAAAGCTGGTAAGCTCAAAGGAAATAGGGAATGTCTGCAAAGGAGAAATTCCATGTGAAATTGGAAATATCATGTTGAAACATGAAAAAAAATAGAGGGAAGGAAGCAAAACCTGATCCAACAAACGCTTGGGTCATGTATTATTGTGGATTAGCTGTGCCACGGAAGGATCCTGGACACCCCCTGGAATCCATTCCCTTCAAGGCAGTGAACATTTGTACAGCACCTGAAGCCAAGTTTCCCGGGATAATATCCACCCTGGGGTGGATTGGGCCGTTTCCAGTGTCAACAGCCAGAGGATTAAGCATTTATCTCATCAGAGCTGGGGCTAATTAATTCCAGATCAAACTCAGGGCTGGATTTGTGGCCCAGTGTGGATTTGTCACCTCCCAGAGAAGAGTTGCGGCACTGGGAGGATGTTTCCACTTCCAAGGTGCAGAGATTGCCTCTGAGAAGGTGCTGTGGTGGCATCAGGCTTCCCATATGAAGCTGAGGGGAGTTCTCAAGGAAGGAATTAGGGGGGAGAATCTCTCAGGAAAAGTGTTCCTTCCAGGCAAAAGTTGGAATCAGGGGTGTGATTTGCCATCTTCTGGGTTCAAATGTAAAATAGGAGGGAAAACTCACCAGGAAAACTGTTCCACATACAAGTTGGAAGGATGGAATCGGGATTGTGGTTTACCAGCTTCTGGGTTTAAATGTAAAATAAGAGTAAAATGTAAAATAAGGGTAAAACAGGGCAAAAACCTACCAGGAAAAAGTTGCCAAAAGTTGGAAAGATGGAATCAGGGGGCTGTGATTTGGATTTCAATGAAAAATCCAGGTTTTGGCACTTGTGGCTTTGCTGAACTAAATTAATACCATTCTCCTGGCTCCAGTCCAGGTCAGGTAATGATATTCTTCCTACCTTAATGCCACTCCAGCCCCTGTCTCCACTGGATATGCTACACTAATTCCTGTCTGGAACTTGCCTATTATGTTACAAAATCTGTTCCCCCTTCTCTGAGCAGAATTTGTGCACAGAGCCTCCAGCTCTGCTGGAATGGTTGGGAAAACCTGCCTGGGACACTTGGCTGTGCCCAGCGTTGTCCTGGAGCACCTCTCATGGCTTGGAAGCCTGTGGAGCTGGGAAGATGGATCACATCAAAGATGGGAGAATGGGAGATGGCTGCTGGAAACCTGCTTTTCTCCACTCAGGGAGCCTTAGGCTGGGCTGGAATGTGTTCACAGGGAAAACTCAGGGCTGGGGGTGGTGTCTCACCTTCCTCTGCTGCTGTTTCTTTGGAGATTTTCGAAGACTAAACTGGAAGAACCCTCCTGTCTTTGAGAAGAATGTTACATTATTCACAAGAATATTGGCCATGCCCAAACCTTGCCAGCCTGGCTAAGCAGGGCTTGCTTTGAGTTTCTCCAGCCCCCAGAACCCCTCGATTCCTGCGGTACCTGAGCGATGCTCCAGGCTGGCTTGGAAGTGCCTGGTTTCCCTGGTGGAATGCAGCTGCTTGTCCATGTTGGTGGCTCCCTGGCCTTTACACCTCCTGCACTTGATGCATTGAGTTGTTTTTGATTTCCTTTGGAAAAGCATTCCAAGGCTCCTCCTTTCCTCGCCCTTTCAGTCCCGGCTCCTGAAAGGGACTCGAGCAGCACTTGAGTGTCCCGCAATTCCACACGTTTCCTTCCTGTTCCCAGGGCCCCTCGCTCTTCCCTTAAGGACAAGGAGGGTTTGGGGGACACCAGGGGTGAGGATCAAAGCCCACAGACCACTGCTGCAAACACAGAATGGCCACAGCTCCTCTCGAGAGCCTCATTAACCTTCTGCTTCCCCCTCCTACTCCTTTGGCCTGAAAATCAACAAAGCCAAACAGGCCGAGCTGGGTGCCTGCAGCAGCCTCCAGGGTGTGTGCTGGGGCTGAAAAGCAAAGCAGAGCCCTTGGCCAGAGCCCCTTTCTCCATGTGAGCCACTCCAGTTTATTCGGAGCCGCAGCTCCTCAGCCCCTGAGCCCTTGAACTTTCTCCCTCCCTCCCCTCGCAGCTCCATTCTCTCCCTGGGCAGCTCCTTCCGTTCCCTTTTGTCCTGTGAGAAGGAGTCTTTTAATCACCTTGTAGTGCAGATTAAAGCTGTTCCAGCCTCCCCCAGTGACATTTTCTCAGAGAGGCTTCACAGCCAGACCTTTATGAGAGCTCCCTGTCTGTCTGCTCTTGCCTTTCTTCTCCCCATCCCAACCTCCATCCCTGACCTTTTCCCTGAAGAGGGAAAAGCTGTGCAGTGCAATCCCATGTAGGCAGGGCCCGGGGTGCAGGATATTAAGACCCATGGAAATTAAGAAGTAATTAAGAGAGAGGAGAAAAAGACGGTGGGAATTAAGAGACAGAACCAAAGGAACGTTCAGTGTGTTTGGAAACCAAATGCTGGGCTTGGGGCTGAGCTCTGTGAGCCTTTATGAGGAGCCAAACCATAAACCTGGGATTCATTTCTAATACTCACCTAAGGGGTCTTCCGAGGAGGCTGGAGAGGGGCTTTCCACAAGGACACGCAGGGGGATTGGCCTTAAGGTGAAGGAGGGTAAAATTAGATGGGATATTGGGAAGGAATTCCTGGCTGGGAGGGTGGGCAGGCCCTGGCACAGGGTGCCCAGAGAAGCTGTGGCTGCCCCATCCCTGGGAGTGTCCGAGGCCAGGTTGGAGCCACCCGGGATAGTGGGAGGTGTCCCTGCCTAGGGCAGGGGATGGAACAAGATGATCTTTAAGGTCCCTTCCAACCCAACCCATCCTGGGATTCTCCAAGTTTTCCCATCTTTCCTGACCACAACAGGCTGCTCTAACAGCTCAACTCGTGGCACTTGTGTTCTCCCACCCCACAGAGGCTTCGAGGTGGGGGAGACAGCAGCACAACTGCTTTGAAAGCAACTAATAAAAGTGCAACTGTCCCCTTTGGGGAACTCATTTCGAGGGCAGAAGTTCCCCTGGCAGCTGATAATGAAATCAAACCCCCGGAGGGGCCGGACGTGTGAACCACGGCCATGTCGAATCCATAGGAATCCTCCTCCAGGAAAGCCCCAGCCCTGTAATTACTGCCTTTCTAGCAGGCAGCCTTTTCTTTCTCTTTGTGTGGGCCCTCTCCCCCTTCTCCTTCCCTCCATAATAAGAGGATATTTGTAATGAAAATCGCTGGGCAGAAGCAGAGAACAAAGCAGGGGCGCTGGGTGGGGATATTGGAAGCTCTGGGCTCCCATCTCCGGCCGGTCTGGCCTCTGCTGGGAGAGCAGGGTGGGCTCTGATTAACCTTAATCTGCAGAGAGGGGCTCAAACCACTCCATAGCTACCCCAGCCCTCTCCCAGGAGTGCAGCCTGATGAAGGGACAGTCTCCCCAGCAACTCTTAATGCGGTTTTTGCACCGTCCCCTCTAATCTGAGGCAGAAATGTCCCCCCCTGGGCTGGCAGCTCCCAGCCCTGGCCATGCTGGGGAGCACATATCCAGCTTCCACCTTCTGGTTGCTGGGGTGAAAGGGCCTCTTCATCTCCACAGGGAGAGGCAGATGAATCCCTGCCTCAAACAAGGGACCTGTGCTTTTTGTTTCGCTCCCCCCTCCGGGCCGGTTCAAGGGCTCTTTATTATGTTTTTTAATTCTCAGCTGCGAGTGGGAGGGAGCAATAAGGTGGAAAAATAGGGAGGGAAGGGAGGGGGGAAAAGCCCTCGCAGTGGGGAAAGGCCTCAGTCACCAGTGTGTGAAAAGAGAAGGCAGAGTGGGGATTAAAAAATGTCAACTTCATGGGAAGTGTTTGGTATTTAATAGCTTCACTCCATTGCTGTGACATGCACAGCGCCCCGGGGGCAGATATGAGCCGTGTCCCCTGGAGAAATCCACTGGAATTCTGCTAGAAGCACTAGAATTCCACTTACCTGGCCTGCTGGAAGGGGTCCACCAGGACACCTGGGATTTCAGCCCCATTTCTGTGGGCTTGGGTCACTAAAAATCCTTGGATTGTCCCTCACCTCACCACTCCAGCCCCCAGCACCCAGATCACCTCCCCTGCCCCTCTGGATGCACCTTGGGAGAGGAAGGTGCTCTTGGAACAACCCAGAGAGTGGAGGTTGTTTCTTGTTGCTCCCTTGGTGACAAAGTGAGGAAGACAAAGCTCCCAGAGGTTTCCTGCCATGACTGACTGGTGAGGAGCCTTCCCAGGGCTGCACTTCATCCCAGCTCAAAGGCCAACATGCTGTTAGTGATCCAAGGCTGCTCTGGGTTCCCAACACTCCACCAAGCTTTTCCTTTTGTCCATGCAAGCAAATCCTAAAAACCTGGCTTTTATGGCTCTCCTTCCCAACTTGCTTCAGCTCAAACACATCCTTGCACATTCCAGGAGCTTTATCCCAGCTTTGGGCATCTCCAAAGCAGCACCATCTGAAAATCCCCCTATCCCTCGAGGATGAACTCACAGTGTTACTTGGCAATATTCCTGCCAGCACCTGCCTGGAAAAGCAGGATGCATTCCTGTCCATCCCTTGGCTCTCCTGTCTTGAGGAAAACTTTGTCCAGGGTATAAAAAGCCACGATGTGCCACAATTCTTTTTTAAAGGCTGCTCTTGGCCTCACAAAAATAAATCCCAGGGTTCACCTGGAGCCCAAAGTCTGCTTTAGAACAGCACGTAAGAAAGAGCTTGAAAACAACCCCGGCAATGTCTCTTTCTGATCCCATTCCTTTCCACGCCAGGCTGACAATTCCCAAGCCAAGAATGTCACTAACTTCTCATATTTCCCCTGGTCATTTCTGTCCTGAAACTGGAATGCAGCCACAGGCAAAAGGGGGTTGGACACCCTCGTGTCAGGGCTCCAGATTTAAGAGACATTATCTCATCCATAGTGAGCAACAAGGAGGCTGGCAGGCCTGATATTCCCTGGAATATCAGCCTGTGTGGTGAGGGACACGGGAAGGCTGAACTGGAAAGCATGGAGAGGTCCTGGCTGGCAGCCTTGGAGAAGTATCTCCATGGAGCTGGGGAGCAGCACAGACCAGGGGTCCGTGCTGGGGGCAGGCAGGGGATGAGGAGGGATGAGGAAGGTTACACAACACAGAGATTAGAAATGAAACAGAGATTGTGTGGAGGGAAGGAAGGGAACAGGACTGAAACCTGTGCAAAGGCTGAGGGAACTGGGCTTGTTCATTCTGGAGAAGAGGAGGCTCAAGAGGCACCGTGTTGCTCTCTACAACTCCCTGACAGGAGGTTGCAGAGGTGGGGGTTGATCTCTCTGGCTGTGTCTCAGGTGAGAGGAGGAGAGGAAATGGCCTGAAATTTTGTCAGGGGAGGTTCAGACTGGATATTAGAAAAAAAAAAATCACTGGAAGAGTGGTCAGGCATTGGATTAAGCAGCCCATGGAGGTGGTGGAGTCCCTAACTCTGGATGTTTTCTGCATGTGGCACTTGAGGACATGGGTTAGGAGTGGTTAAGGTGGTGCTGGGCTGATGGTTGGACTGGATCTTGAAGGTCTCTTCCAGCCTTGATGGTTCTGTGATTCTGTGGGAAACCTGCTCTTCTGTCTTGTGGGAGGAGAGGAAAATTCTGTGGGTGGGAGAGAGCAGCAAACCTCAGGTACCGTGAGACAGCGAGAACAGAGCCACAGCCACTGCTTCAAACACAGAGCTAAAGCTGCACCTAAAGCCACTCATACTCTTTAAAAAGCTCCTTAGGCTTGTCTGGGGATCCAATTGTCCTTAAGGAAAAGTTCATCTCTTGTGCTTGGCAGCAGCTGTGTTTAGCCTGGAGTGTAGCACAGGCTCCAGCAGATACGGCAGCACTGAGAGGTTTTGCAATCCAGGGGAAAAACTTCATAAGGACCCGATTTCACCACGATGTGAAATTGGAAAATGGTTGCAGTAGGGGTAGGAATCAGTTGGGAAAGATTAGGGACAGCTCCCTATGAGCAAATCCCCCTCAGCCCTGCTCCAAATCCAGCTGAAGTGCCAGCTGTGACCCTGCGGGTGTGGAAAACCTGGCAAGCACCGGCAGTTTTTGGAGGGAGAATCCTCCTGGAAGTGCCTTAAACTGCCCAAAAAGTTGTCAGTTTAGGTTATGCTGCCTGTCAGGTGAGTGCCTGGAGGCCCAGCACTGCAGGCCATGGCTGGAGACACCTCCCTTGGCTTCAAACATCTCTAGAAGGACCCAATCCCTTCAGGTCGCTTTTTGGGAATGAATTTAGTGACACTTGGTAGCTCCTGAACTAATGTGCCCTGATCCTTGGGGCAGGTCTGAGCTGTCAGATCCAAACTTGCCCATCCCAAGGATAAAACTCTGCACCAAGAGCTCCTGTGGACCCTGGTGTTGTGGTCAGTTGGGGTATGAACATCCCCTGTCCTGCCAAGTCCAGGAGGGACTTATCCAAAATCTTTGGGTCTAGGGAGCCCACAGGGTGCAAGGTCTCACTCACACCTGCTCCCAAACGCTCCAGTTCAAGAGATCATGGAATCCCAGAATGGTTTGGGTTGGAAAGACTTTAAAGCTCATCTCATCCCACCCCCTGCCACGGGCAGGGACACCTTCCACTATCCCGGGTTGCTCCAAGCTCTGTCCCAGCTGCCTTTGAAGTGCGACCTTGGATGTGCAGAGGAACATCTGGGCTGGTGTGACCCTCTGGCTGCAGGATCCACGAGAGGGAGCTTTGGGATTATCCCTAAAATCTCTCCCGAGGCCAGGCAGATGCACAAGGTGGTGCTGTTGTCTCAGCCACTGCAGGGCCTGCGAGGGACAAGGGAAAGCCACTGTGGGAAGGGGATACTTGTGACCCTCCCCGTGCCACCAGCTCCGTGCAGGGCAGAGAACTGGTCCCAAATTTGGGATGGAAGCTTCTCCCAAGTTTGAGCCTGTTCCCTAAGGGTGATCCCAACGCTCTGCCCAGTTTTTCTCAGGAAAAGCTGATGGACAAGTGAGCTAGAAGTGAATGTGGCTTCATTTCGCATCCAACCTTCCATTCCTGTGACCTGGAATGATGTCCTGCCCCGATCAGGGTCTGTGTCCCTGAGGGTTATAAATGTCCCTGAGATTTTGTAAGGGATAAAATCAGTCCATGGAGCCATGGACTTCACAGGGAGAGGTCCTGGGGGTGGGGAAGATGGGGAGGAGGAGAGAGGTGGGAGTGTCCCTATCCCAGGGAATTCCACCTTCAATACCAGCGGAGTCCTGTGCCTGGAGGCTCTGGATGAAGGGGGCGAAGTGCAGCCAGCACCGTTCCCAGCACATGGAAACCCTGGAGTCCTGCACTGAGCAGCTTTTGCTCTCCACAGGCCGATCCTGCTTTTCCAAGCACTTTCCTCCAAATATTCCTCTTCCATCAGAGTGATGATGATTCTGCAGGCAGAGGGTGCAGGGTGTGAGCTGCACACATCACAGGCAGGGCATGGGGGCACTGGGAGCACAACTGCTGCTCCAGAGGCTCCCCCTGCCTTGCTGGGGCTCTAGAGCTAAAGGAGGGCCATGAAATTCCAGATAATGGGAGAACCCAAGAGGGGCAAGTTGGATATTAAAAGGAATTCCTTCCCTGGGAGGGTGCCCAGAGAAGCTGTGGCTGCCCCATCCCTGGAAGTGTCCAAGGCCAGGTTGGAGCCACCCGGGACAGTGGGAGGTGTCCCTGCCCAGGGCAGGGGATGGAATGGAATGGGCTTCCAACCCAAACCATCCTGGGATTCTCTAAGTTCCCTGCTGTTGTTCCACATTCCTTGCCTGTCCCTGCTCCTGTGGCTCAGCTGTGGAGGGAACTTCTGTGTGCTTTGTGGAAGCAGCTCTTCTGTTTTTAATCCTGGGATTCCTCTGGAGCAATAACAGGTCCTTGGAGCCCTGTGGGTTCTTTCTGATGGACTGAGGTGGGAGTTGGAAACACCCTGGGCAGGTGCTTTGTGGCTGGAAGGATCTGGCCTGGGTTCCTGGCTGTCCAAGGGGAGCTGCAAGGACACAGAGAATGGAGCAGACTGGCTGCCAGTCCTGGAAAAGACAGTGCTATCCTAGGGATCCTCTTCCTTTGTGAAAAACCAAAGGCTGGGGCGTGACCTGGCCCTCTGCTCTTAAAAGTAGCCCAAAATTTGGCTCTTAATGCTTCTCTCTGATATCACATTGGCTGCAAAGGAGGTTTCATTTCAGGTGTCCCCACACAAAGGTGTCCTCACACTCCCTCCATGGAGGTGCTTCCACTCCCCAGGTGCTGCTTCCAGGAGGATTTTCAGCCCTGCCCATGCCAAGCTGGAGGATCTCACACTCCATGTGCCCTTAGTGGGGTTAAAGTGATGGAGCCAGAGAACTGAAACCACAATTAGGTCATTTAATCCCCCTCTCTCTGCCCAGGGGCTCCTCTTCCTACACCAAGGCAGTTCCTTCTGTCATCCATCAACTCCAGGGCTGTTGCACCAGAATGAAGGAGAACAAACTCCAGCCACGAATTTTCTCTGAGTTTTTGTCTGGTCTGGTTTGGAATGGCTCCCCTGGGAGGGCTTTCACCAGCCCTTCTGGGATAATGCACCACTGCCTGCTCCATCTCTGATGGAAACCGTGCCCCTGTTCCGTGGCAGGTCCTTCATCTGGGCTCAAAGGCTTCCTGTGCTCCGCTTGTTCTGCTGGTGGTTGTCTCTCTGTCAGAGGTTAGAGAGTCCCTTTGTGAGGCCTGCACTTCTCAGATGTTATGTCTGGAAGTTTGCTCTGTTTTTTTGGCTAAGGGGCCCAGGGTCTGGAAGTAGAGAGGCTTTTATGGGAACCCAAGTCCCCTTTTGACACGACTTCCTCGTGCTTGGATTTCAGGTTGAGTTACAGGCTGGAGCATTTTGGGGTTGGATATCTTTCATTGTCAGAGGGGATTAGGGCAGTGATTATTTACATGCACCTCTATTACACAGAGTCTGCTTCTTTTCTTTCCTTTCCTTCTTCTTCTCCCC
>VXBA01003539.1:577380-689525 GCA_013399895.1 Serilophus lunatus
GTCCTCCCCCCCCCCCCCCCCCCCCCCCCAAATAATTCTACATAATAACATAAACCTCGACTGGAGCAACCCCACAGATGGGGGAGAGGGAGCAGATGAGGCTCGTGCTGTGCAAAGTGAGATGAAGATCTCAGCCTGTAAGGCCAAGGATCACAGAATCTTGGAATTCTGGAATGATCCAGGCTGGAACAGACCTTAAAGCTCATCCCGTTCCACCACCCTGCCATGGGCAGCAACACCTTCCACTATCCCAGGTTGCTCCAAGCCTTGATGCTTCTGGAGAGCATCCTCCTCATCCTCCTGCTTCCACACATGTCCCAAGCAGGCAGGATCCCCCTGGGCCATCAGATCTCTCCAGTGCTGGAGCTGATTCCAGCAGAGACTGAGTCCTTGGCACCCTGGGCAGCTTGTTTGATCCAGGGCAGCTCCTCTGGAGCTTTGGCTGTTCCCCAAGAAATTGGGAGAGATTTCTTTTTTTTTTAGAACCCAACACAAACGAGTCTTAAAAGGGATTTTTGATAGAAGTCTCATTTACTCCTTTATTTGGCTTGGGAGGCTGCAGTGGAACAGATTTCTTTACATATCCTTGAGTGTTATTTGATTAAGGTTATGACTCCTAATAAACACTCCAGGGCTATTCTCCTTCCCCACCACTAATTCAGGCAAACTGGGACTACACCTTTTTTATCCCAGCACAAGGGCCCAGGGTGCTGATTCTGCTCCCCTTTCATCAGTTCACCCGTGTGTTGCTCACTTTGATTTATTCCAGCTTTATAAAGCAAAGGAAAACAGGAATGGGAGCAGTGCCAGGAGTGATTCTGGCACAATAACCAGTTTACTTCCTTTTCCTTCACTTTACCATTTAGAATCACAAAGTTCTTCTATGGAACAGCCACGGGGAGAGCAGACATTGCCCGGGAGTAACAAAACCCAAAGCTCAGAATCAAACCAACAAACCCCAAAATCCTGTTTGAAATGAAGGAGGGAGAAGCAGGTTCTGCTTGGAAAGGAAGGAAAGGATCCCAGAGGACTCTGTCCTACCTGTCACCTGTAAATGAGTGTATTTCTTAGCTGGGTTTTGCTATGTGAGTAAATATGTTTAATTTTTCAGGAAGGGAAGCAGGGGAAGCGATACAGACACCTCAGGTACCCTGCAGTGCCAGAGGGGGCTGGAGAGGGAACCACAGCCCAAAGCAGCGACCTGGAGGCTCAGGAAAGAGAGAGTCAGACTCTTCTAGGGATACACAGAGAGAAGGAGAGAAGGAAGCAGAGACTCAAGACTCACAGACTCAGACCAGGATGCTGCAGAAGTCTAAAAAATTAACAACATTCCACAAGCTATGAAACCAGAACATGCTTGGATGTACCCAGGATGCCCTGAAAACACACCCTGAGGGCAAGCTGGGAATCCCTGAGAGCACAGAGAGCTCCCAAGGATTTCTGCTCCCCTTTTCCCTGCAGGTTGGGGGCCTTGATGCCTTTTTCCTGGTCTCTCCACAAGAGCCAAAATAATTCCTATGCTGTGCAGGGCACTAATGAAAGGCTGTGCAGGCCAGTCCCTAATTACTGCCATCAGTTAAGCTGTCAGAGGGAGCTCTCCTTGTTCCATTATTAGACTTTGGGCCTTGATGAGCTGCACTCAGGCGTGAAAGGGCGACCTGAGCTGAGCCTGGGAGGTCTCCACTCCCCCTGAGCTCGGGGTTTAGTACTAGACCTGGTTTTTCAGGTCCAGGCCTTCACCCATTGCAGGGAGGGAGGTGGGAGCAGGAAAGAGGGAAAGGAGGAGAGATCCACACCCAGATCCTACAGCATTTTGAAGATGAGATGCCATTGCCTTCAGCACAGAATTCCTGCATAAAAACTGAAGGAGTTGAAGCTCTCTAGACGTTGGATTTCACCACAGGTGGGATGCAGGGATGAGTCCAAGCCACGGTGGCTCTCAGCCACATCTGGATTTTGAAGTGCCCTGAAGGAGGATACTGGGGGGACTATTTCTCCCTTTAAATTCCCACCAAGACCCAGTGGAAAACAGACGTGCAGATGGTGGGAATTAATGACAAGAACCCCAGATCATGTGAGGGAGGGTCTTTATGGGGAGATGTGTTTGTTTTCTCAGGCCAGCCTTTGTTTTTACACTCCCACTGTCACCAGCTTCCCACTTCTCGCCCCTTCTCTCCTTCAAAACATCTGGAATGGTCTGTCAGGCATTTCCATTCAGCCTCAGCTGGGGCTCCTCATTCTGGGAGAGTCAGACTGGGAATTTCCTGGTGCTCTTTGGCACAATCAGCTCATTGGGCACCAAGGCCTAAAGGTGTTCAAGGCCAGGCTTGGAGCAACCTGGGATAGTGGAAGATGTCCCTGTCCACGGCCAGGTCTATCTCCTTTTCTCAACTTCCCCTCTTCCAGGACAAACCTGTCACTTGCTGCTTGTCTGTACTGAAACAGAAGAGACCGTTTGCCAAGGGCTACAAGTGAAGTCCTTGCAGGACCTTTTTCTGAAGTATTTGGTTGTGTTCAACCAGGAGAGAACAGGCTTCTCCAGAAGCTTTTTGCTGATTCTTCATGGATTCACAGAAGATCCCAGGATATGCTGAGCTGGAAGGGACCCCCAAGGATCATGGAGTCCCACCCTCAGCCCTGCACAGGCCCATCCCCAAGAGTCCCCCCCGTGTCCCAGAGGATCATCCCACCCCTCCTGCAGCTCTGGCAGCCTTGGGGCTGTGCCCACTGCCCTGGGGAGCCTGGGCAGTGCCCAACCCCCCTCTGGGCAGAGAAGAGCCTTGGCCTGAGATCCCCCCTGCCCCTGCCCTGACACAACTCCAGCCCATTCCCTGGGCTCCTGGCCCTGGTCCCACAGAGCAGAGCTCAGGCCCTGCCCCTCCTCTGCCCCTCCCCAGGGAGTTGTCCCTGCACTGAGGTCTCCCCTCAGTCTCCTCTTCTCCCCCTGAACGCACCGAGTGCCCTCAGCTGCTCCTCACACCTTCCCCTCAGGACCTTCATTGTCCTCCTTCACCCTCTAAAACCTTGATAAACCCAAGAAACCTTGAAATAATTGATCACCCTCACAGTTGTGGCAGCACACGAGGAGTGCTGGGAAAGGGATGGGATTTTGGGCAAGAGCTTTTCCTCTCCAGGTTTCCCACCTGGGACTTTCACAGAGAGTCTCCTGTGATCTGTCCCAGCCTCGTCCTGATAAACACAAAGCTGAAATGAAGCAGGAGGGGTCAGAGGGGGCTCTGCTGTGCAGCCCCCACGCAGCTGCTAATCCCCAGAGCAGCCCTGGCTCCCAGCAGCTGCCTGGTGTTTATTCCAGCCTGGATATCTCCTGGCTGAGCCCAGGGAGAGCAGGCTGTGCAGCCAAGGCAAACACAAAGGGAGCAGGGATCGGTTGCACACGAGGGTGTGCTGGTGTGCTCAGGGTTTGTGTCACCTCAGGGGGCACAACAGGGACGTTTGGTGATGAAAGGTGTCATTTTGTGGCTGTGCCAGGAGGGGAAGCTCAAGCACAGGCGCTGTGCAGGTGGTTTGGGTGCAGGAGTGTGGCTCAGAGAAGTTCTGTTGTTCAGGAATTCTCCCTGAGCCTTGTGAAGCTTTTTAGATAAATGGAAAAGTACGGAGCTTCCCAAATCTTCCCTTTGGAGTCGCCCACAGAGGCTTTAAAGTGCTTCTCAAAGGCACCTCCCTGGGCCATCTGTGGCTGTTTGGGAATGGAGGAGGAGGACAAAGTAAACTGTCCCACCTGCAGGAGAGAGGGAGGTCAGGCTCGTGGCTCCAATTAACCTGTCCTCCCAGGCTCACTGGAGTCTGGCTTTTCCAAGCAAGGGATGAGAAAGGCGGCTCTGATGGTGTGTTTGATGTTCTCTTTGTGGCAAGAAGCTTGCAGTGACCTCAGAGGTTAAAGGCTTGAGTAGCAAGGAGGATGTGAGCGTGTTATACCCTGATTTTTCCGAAGGTTCATACCTTTTTTTTTCCCTGTTTCCAGGTCCTTTCTGTACCAGGGCATCCTGAGCCACCACAAGGCAGCAGAGGAAGTCCTGGATCCGTGTCACTGTTTGTGTGATAAGAGAGGATTTGCCTGAACATATGGACGGTGGGAACCAAGTGGAGTTTTCTTTTACTGCCTTCTACTGCAAGGGTCCAGCGAAGCACAAGGTTGTGTTGCTGAATATTGTGAATTTTCCAGCTGAAGGGTTTGCAGTCTTTATTCACCGAGCAGTTGGCTGAGCACTGTAAAGAAAGCTTGAGGTCCTGGTTGTTGCTGACCCTCCCCTGAGGGCTCAGAAGCTGCCAGGCACTGGGAACTGCACAGGATGGTCCGTGCCTTGGATTTCCCTCAGTCCTGGAAAGGCTGGAATCTCACTGTTTCTTACAAGGAGCTCCTCAGGGGCAGCTGCACAGGATGAGCTGTGGGCTGGCTCTTGGAGGCTGTTTTTTGGGAGGTGGGAAGCAGAGGGGGCTGTGCTGTGCTGAGTTCTGGGCTGTGCAGGACTCACTGAGTGAGGGGGGGTGAGTTTGCTTATCCCCAATTTGCCTCTTGCTCTGTGAGCACAGGGAGTGCCTTCCATGGAGATTGTGCAACAAAGGCCAGGGCTTCTTCCAAAGCACTCCAGCTCTCTTGGCTGTGAGTGCCCAGCTTTCCTTCAGGTCCAGCTCTGCTATTTATCAATTAACTTGCTCCAGATCCTGGGAACAGCCACAGCTGTCCTTCCCTTCAGCCTGGAGCACCCACCTCCTCCTGCCTTACCTCATCCTGCAATTCCTGTCCCACAGGGCACCCTGGGCTGCAGCAGCCTGGACATCTGTCCTGTCTTCTGTGCAGGCAGCAAAGCCTCAGAGGGTTCAGGAATGGAAGAGAAAGGAACCAGCTGCCCAGGAGTGGTGTTTGGGCAGGAACAGCCTTGTGTCGTGCACCTGGAGACAGTGCACAGACTCCCCCTCGAGTCTGTGGGATGGAATGAGGGGAACAGGCTGTCAGGAGGCTTCTGCTGAGGGCTAGGGGAAGAAAAGTGATGGCAGGGAGAGGTTGAGGTGGCTCCTGTTCCCACCAGAAAGGCCAAATGCTTGGGTTCTACTTTGCTGTAGGTGAGAGACTTCTGCAAAGGGAGCTCTCCCTTTTCTGGAAGGCAGAGGACAGGAAGGGAGGAGTTCAGCTGGACCAGAGTCTCCAATAATGAACTAGTCAGCTGTTAATGTGCTGAGAGGATGTTGGATTTGCTGGACTCCATGTGCAGTGATTGCTGCTCTGAAAAGCCAAGAAGAGCAGAGGTGCAGAGCCTTCTTCTCCCTCATGGAACTTCAGGAGGAACAGGAGGTTTTTGGATAATGTGCTGCCCTGAAAGAGGAGTAAAAATGGGGAGGGTTCAGTGTTGGAGAAACACTATGCACACAAACACTGCTGTGCTCAGGCACATGGTGGTGGGAACAGCTCAGGGGGCACCTTGGGGACAGGCCCAGCCTGGAACTGTGTCCCCTCTGGTTCATTTTCCTTTCACAACCCAATTTCCAGGTTTGTGAAGGGGAGCAGCACCTCTGGCCTGGCCTCAGCAGATGTGCTTGGAGCAGAGCTGAACAGAGCTCACAGCTTGGAGATTTATTTCTGTGGAGCTGGCACAGCATTGGGGGGGCTTTTTCTGAGGGTCCTGATGTTCAGGAGACAACATTATCTGGTTTCAAATCCAAGTCACCTGCAAGTCCCCATCCTGCCTGCTGGGAACAGGAGCTGGGAAGCCCTGCCTGGAAGTCTTGGAGCTGCAGACAGGTGATATGCTGGGAAAATACCAAGTTCTCCACTGTTGTTCCTGAGCTTCTCAGCCATCCTCTGCCACCATCACCAGCCTTTATGGCATCCAAGGCCCATCCCAACCACATTCCAAACATCTTGATGGGGTATCCCTGGTACTTTTTGCACTGACATGAACATTTTTGGTCAGCTCCCTCCCCTGCCTTGGTTTTTAGGGAAGAACAAGCCCCAGTCCTAGTCTAGCTGCTGCCACTGAGTGTTCTGTGAGGATTTGTGTCCCAAAATCCCATCTGAGCCATTGAATTTGTGCTGTTCCTGGCCCCCAGGTGTCCAGGGATCAGATATCCTGCTCTCTCCATCCTCTCCGTGTCCCTTGGCTGATGTTTGGTGTCAGCTGAGGAAGTTTGATCACCCACTGTGCAAAAACCACCATGGGAACTCAACATGCTTCCCATTATTTGCACAGGGGCATTGTTGTCTGCTTTAATGTGCTCTAATTTAAACAAAATGGTGGGGTTTTTAACGAGTTTGGTGGGGGTTGTTACAGGAAACAGTAATTCTGGAGTTTAAAAGGGTCATTTTTTGTAGAGAGGGGCTTCTGCCTTTGAGTTAAGGCTGTTGAGTTGGGCAGCTCTTAAAGCACAGCCTCAGTGGAAACGTGTGAGCCCCCCTAAAGCAGGACTAGCTCACCTCCCTGCCACTCCATGAACTGGAGAGTGGCTCTGCTGATGCCTGGAAAGGGGGAATTTCATGCTGGAGTCACCTGGCACAGGTCCCAGCCAGGATCGAGGTCCTTTCCCTGGACCTGAGCTGCATTCAAAGCAATCACTTAGGTGTGAAAAAACCCACTGCCTCTTCCCTGGGCTCCTCAGGCCCCACCCAGGGTGTTCTTCAGTTATTCCTAAGGAGCTGCTACTCTGGTCAGGGCTCACTTGGCCATTTAGGGATGGTGGGAATCACAAGCCCACAATGTCCAGGCAGAGGAAGAGGAGTGAGGGGTTTTTTTGCTGTTTTATTGTTTTCCCCTTTAGTTGTTTGGATCCTGCAGTGATTTCCAGCAGCTGGCCCTGTGATCCTCCCGATCCCATTGCTCTGGGAGCTGGGGGGGACTTGGCAACCCTGCAGCTGTCCCAGAGCCTGAGCCATGGATGAGCTCAGAGAGGGGAGGAGAGAGGTTTGGATGAGAGAAACTGTGTTTGTGGTGGCTTTTTTTCCAAGTGAGGGGCTGACAGAGCTGCCTGGATCCAGGCACAGCCCAAGCAGGTGCTGTGTGTGCTTTGCCTTTCCCTGTTCCTCCTCCCTTGCTGGTGCACAGGCTCTCCTGCAGCACTTGGGGTGAGGGGTGGCCACAAGAAATTCCTCAAATGTGCCTTTTTCTGCGCATCACTGGGCTCTGGGCACAGCTCACACCCACCCTGGGAGCTCACCTGTGGCTCTGCCAACCCACCCAGGACTGATTCTCTGCAGGACTTGGCTCTTCCCACTCTGATGCCCCACACAGACATTTTTTAAGCTCTGCTTTCAGACTTGAATGACAGGATTTATGCTGCAGTGACAGAGCTGCACAAAAAGATGGGGTTTGGACCATCCTCAGTGCTCCTTGCAGCTCCTTTCCCAGTGCAGCTCCTTTCCCAGTGCAGCTCCTTTCCCAGTGCAGCTGAGCCCTTTGCTATCAGACCAGACCTGATCCCTCAAGCTACTGTGATGTTCTGGGGGTATTTTGTGCCCTGCCCAAGGGAGGGCTGGTCTTTTCAGCCGTTATTTCCTGCTCGTGCCCTCCAGCCCAAATCTCAAACTGCTGTGGGCTGTGTGTTTAAGGATTCCCTAAAATAATCCACCCAGACCCAGTGAAGCTGCAGCTCATTGTGAGGGTGGGATTCCCTTCTTGCAGAGCCTAGAACACTCAATAAACGCAGTTACCTCCCCTCTAAAAGGTGGTTTGCAGAACAAACCCCTCCACTGCTTCTGGCTGGGGACAAACAGAAAAGTGTTGCTGTGCTTTCCTCAGCTGAGGAGGGTTTGGTTCCTGCTTTTAAATAGCTCATCCTTCACTAGGTTGGTGCCCCCACTCCCAAGGGATCCCTGGAGGGTGCTGGGGGTTCCATTTTTAAGGCATTCCTCTCTGGGTGTGTGGCAGGATGGTCTCCAAACAGTGGGGAAGCTGAAACCAGAACTCCCATGAGACTCTGCACACTGAGCTTTGATATGAAACAAAGTGAGGGGCTGCTTTGCTTTCCTTTAGATGTGTCAGAGTGTCTTCCCTCTTGTTCTGGGTTCCCCTTCCCTGGCAAGTCCTGGCTTCTCTGGTGTCTGGTGTGGATGCTCTGCCTGGATCTTGGCCTTTGGCATCTGGACATCTCCTGGTTTATGCCTGTGTGTTAGTCCTGACCTATTCCTGACCTGCCTCTCAGCTGATCTCTGCACTGGGACACTGCTCTGCTGTTCTTTGCTGGCCTCATCCCCCCAGATTAAGTTCTGCTGGAGCTCTCAGTCAGATTTGTGCTGGTTGCTGCAGCTTTTACCAAGGGTGATGCTCTGTGTGCCCTTCTCCCTCATCCCTGGGCATGTCCCATCCTTTCAGCTGATATTTTCCAGCACATCTGCCCTGCTGTGCTGTGCTCCTGCGGGGAGGGGATCAGGAATCAGGTGTCAGTGCTGCTCGGGGGGACCTGCCTTGCTTTTGGAAGGCACAGACTAAACAGGCCAGGCCTAATGCAAGTGGTTTTAAATGGATGCTTGTTTTGGGGCTTCTCAGACTTGTTTTCCTCCAAGCTCTGCCCTCAGGGACCACGGGAGAATGTGGGCAAACCCCAAAGAAGGGCAGTGGTGACCAGTGACCAGCCAGAAACTGGGGCTGCAGCTCTGGGAACAACCACCCTTTTATACCCTAATGGTTATTGCAGATGCCAGGCCCTTCCTTGTGTCTTTCCAAGCATCTGCCTGGGCAGGGAACAGCCCAGGAACCTGCTCCAGCCTTGGCAAAGCAGCCAGGAACTGTGTGTGGAAATAATCCTCCTGGGTTTATTTAAGGTACAAGTGCCCTGGTGCTGTTGTGAGGGTGTTTGTGGGAGCTGGCACTTGCACCTTCCAGCTTTTGGCTGGGCACAGGAAAGGGCTTTTTTGTGGTTTGGGGTGGGAGAGGTGGACAGGGCTGGGATGCTTTTATAAGCCAGGGATGGGAACTGGTTGGGGCAGTCTTAGTTCTTTGAGGTAAAATGGAACTGCAGGAGTGAAACCCACACTTAATTTAAGAGAGGGGTTGTTGGAGGGGTTTGTTCTGTTCACCACAACAGAGCCAGACCTTGGTTGTGTCTCAACACCACAGAAATGCCTTGAGCTGTCTGACATGGGGCTGTTTCTGCTGAGATTGGGTTGAAATCGGAGTTTCCACGGGATGATGCTGAACTTTAAATAAAGGCTTTGGCTCTGTCACAACTTTTCTTCTGCATCAAGAGGAGGGAGCTCAGGCCTGTGCTGCTTTCTGACAACAAACCCCATTTTGAGGTGTACAGAGAGCACTAAAAGCTGAACTCCCTGCAGGTTATTTCCCCAGAGCTCTCGATTCCACTGCAGCACGTGCAGCCCCGTATGATCCAGGGTGGATGATGTTCCAGCCATCCCTCATGGGTCTCCAGCAGCTGGGAGCAATTTATTCTGCCTGTAATCAGTTAATGTTTGGGTGAAGTGCTTTGAGGATGTGCAGCATCCTCGAAGGCTGAGGAGAGTTTCATTATTGTTGCCATTTAACATCTCCACGCAGCTCAACTACTGTCAGACACCCTCACTTAATAACAGCTTTGGGGCCTGGATCTTCTCTGCAGAGGCAGGTTTTTGGCCAGGAAGCTGCTGGGATGAGAGAACTGAGTTTGCAGGTCTGTTCTCCCTGTCAACCCAGGCTCCCAACGTGCTGGACAAGCACCCAGATCATTCTCACCAGCCTGGAAATCCATCCCCTGGGATTCCCTGGCCCCCGTAGGGAGGCTGAGAGGGCAACTGAGACCTTTTTGAGGTGACATTAAATCCAAATCCCCCAAAAGCTGCTCTCCTCATTGCAGTTCCAGTGCCCTTTCCACACCCACAGGAGCCTCTCCAGCTCCTTACAAAGGGATCTGGCAACCCCTGACTTAAATCTACTTATTTTGGATCAAAACCTCACACAGCTGGGGTTTGCTGCCATGTAAGAACCTCGTGGAGCTTGAAGTCCAAAGAGGTGGGAGACATCCAGGGTAAACAGGAAAGAGGGAATGAGTGACTCCTGCAGTCATGGGAAGTTTGGGATAAGGTTTCTGTCATCAGGGCACGGCTGGTTGTCTTTGCTCTCGTGGTGCCACCTGGAGAACAGGCATTGATTTCATGATTTCATTTGGTTTCTGGCCAACAGAGCTCCCCAGGGAGCTGCTCTTTGGGATGCTGTGGGAAACCAGGCTGGACAGGGGCCACCCATCAGCCTCCATCTCCCTGAGTGCTGCCAGTCTGAGCTGGTCCCTGTGTCAGAGCAGTTTCAATCCCCCCTTTCACCAGAAACAAACCAAAAAATGCTTTCAAACTGAGGCTGTGATATTAGGAGATGGAGCTGTGGAATTCCAGCAGGCAGTCCCTCACATTTTGGACATTTACATCTAGTCCAGAAGACTTGGAAAGCAGGTCTTGTCCCAACCCCACTCCAGAGACAACATATAGAAATAAATTAAATTAACTGGCTCTGCTACTCTGACAGATAAAGAGCAGCTCTGCACAAAGCCCTGGGTGTTGTTCTCCCTGCCAAGAGTCATTTAAACAACCATCATTAGTGACTTATCTCCCCTCAAACACTGGGCAGAGTTGACAACTTGGGGGAACATCTGTCTGTAGCTCCAGCTGTTTGCACCCTACGTGGGGAACCTCCCTCCCTCAGCCACACGCTGGGACATGGGATTTACAGCTCCCTCCAAAGCTTTGGAGTGACTGACAGTCTGAGCAGGGAAAATTCCTCCTGCTTACCCAGGAACTTTATCGGAGATAACCAGGAATTACAAACAGCCATGGGCCGGGGTGGAAACTGCCCTGGCAGCCCTCGGTGGGACTGGGAATTGGGCTGCAGATCCTGGGAGCCCTGGAGCCTGGAGCCACTGGCAGCAGATTTGTCTCCCTACGTGCTCCTTGAGAGAACAATGTTATCTGAAAAGTTGGGAATAAAGAGACTGTTACGGCCCGAAAGTCTCCTTGGTCCCAGTGTCTCCAGTTAGTGCTTTACTGGAGCCTGAATTGCTCTTAAACGTCCCCTGCTCCCCATTTCACTGAGAGCAGGGACTTGAAAGGGATTTGAACTCGGCCCTTAAAGACTGCCACAAAAAATGCATCTTAGGAGAGGGATGCAAAGCAAAGCTTTCACACCTTAACCCCTGTAAAAGTCCAGACAAAAGCTTTTCAGGGTTAAATCCACAGATTTGGCAGCCGAGGGCCCTTGTTTGTGCATTAGGAGTCTCCTGAAGGAGATGCTGTGAGGGCTCATCTCTGCCCAGTTCAGGGTCAGGGCTGGCAGCCTGTAAAGACAAACCACCCTAAAATTTGCCTGGAATTCTAAAGGCTGGTTTCTGATTATTGAATTTGAAACCAGTCAAGCCAAACTTGAAACCTTCATCTACTCTCTGAACTCTTCTTTCCTTGCTTGTTCAAATACTGGGAGAGGAGCCAGCTCTGGAAATGAAGTCACTTTTGCAAATGGCTCCTCTGCCCAGAAGGAGGCTCTGAAAATTCCCATTGTAATTTAAAGTCATTTTTCCTCCCCCACCCCCCCCAAAAAAAGGAAAAAAATTCTTATGAACTTGGCCTCTGAATCAGTCCCTCCCAGCTGTCCTCAAATTAAAAAGAGAAGGGAAAAAATAAAAAGACACTGGCACTGCAAGACTTTTTTTATGACAGCAGTTTTATTGTGTAGGATTCAGCGCATTGACAGGCCATAAAAGTTTATTGGAAGCAGATCCAGCCTGTCAGGGGCTGCCCAGTGCCCCTGGCTGGATTCATCCCCAGGCTGCTGCAAGAGAGATGTGGGTTTGTGGGATTTTCACCGGGTCATCCCTGGGGAGAATTTCCAGCAGGGAATCACCAGCCTTGGCCCAGGGTGTGAGTCAGTCCTGTGGTGCTGGGAAGTTCTGTGGTGAGTTTTTTGGGGTGGGACACATGGCTGAGGTTATTCATACAAGTGGGTCTTTCCCTGGCAGCTGGATTGCACTTGGATAACATTCCTGTTTATTCCAGGGCATCCTCTGACACCTCCTCAGCATCCTGTAAGAGGTAAGTTCTGTACAAGAGGAGCATCCACATCCCTGAGCCCACCAGACAGGGAATAAACCAAGGCCTTGTGCTGTTAATTGGGACCCCTCTGAACCTGGTATGGAGCTTTTTGTTAGGAAAACAGCTCTTCATTTCAAGGGAAAGCTGCTTTTAATCCCTGTGTGCTTTGCAGGTTACCTGGGCCACCTGTGCTATGAGTTTGATGTGCCTTGGAAGGTGTTGGGAGCTGCCCATCAAAGGTGGTGCTGGTTCATCCCTCGGGGGCTTTGAGGTTCCTTACACCAGCCCTTGATGATTTGGGTCAATGGACCCTTTTTTTTTTATGTCCATCGAGGATGAATTTTGCCTTCCCTGCTCTTCTGCCTGTTAAAGCTGCTTTGATTGAGCTTCTACAGCGAAGCTCATCCTCAATAAGCCAAGCTCCTCGAAGTGCTCAGCAGGGAGCCAGATCCACTCCCAGCTCCATGAACTCAAATAACTTTCCCTTTGAGACCCTGAGGAGCAAAAGTCGATGTACCTTTGTCATGACCACTGAGAACAAGTTTTGCCTTCCCTGCACTTCTACCCCTGTTAAACTTTGCCTTCCCCTGCATTCTGCCCTTGTTAAAACCTACTGCAGCAAAGCTCGTCCTAAATAGAGTCAAACTCCACCAAGTGCTCAGCAGGGAGCCAGATCTGCTGCATTCCCAGCTCCATGAACTCAAATAACTCTTTCCCTTTGAGACCCTGAGCAGAAAAGGGCTGTGTCCCGTTGCCAGACCCCTCACCTTGTTGGCCCAGGTCACTTTGGCTGTGCTGTCAGGACTCATTTGCATGAGGTAAGAGCCTGGTTTTGTCTCCACAACAGCCTTGGATCAAGGCTGCCGCGTGTCATTTCATCACTCTGGCAAACGACAGGCTCAGGCCTTGGAGTGTGGAGCCTTATTTTTAATAAAGGAAAAATCCTTGCACTCCTATTCTGCATCTGTCAGCGATCTCACTTGGCCGAGCCCTGGAGGAGTTCAGCTGGCCCTGGTGTTGAGGAAAACCAACAAATTAGTACAGATGTTTTTCTGAGAGCCACAGGGATCAGGGATCAGTGATTTAATACTGCCTGATATTTGATAGGGGACGCCCAGGGAATATGTGCTGGAAACCAGGAAGTAATATTACATGAAATCAAAATATAAATATGTTCCTAAAGGTTTAGGTAATTTTTTTGCAATTTCCCCCTTGTACAGTTTTAAATGAGGTCTCTCCTCCTTCTCCTGTTCTTCCTGCACTTGTTCGTGGAGGAGTTGGATTTTAAAAGGCAGGGAGTAAAATGGAGGGGGGTTGTGGGGGTTTTTTGTAGGACCATGGGATCTCAGAATGGTTTGGGTTGGAAGGGACCTTAGAGTCCATCCCATTCCACCCCCTGCCATGGGCAGGGACACCTCCCACTATCCCAGGGGGCTCCAACCTGGCCTTGAACACTTCCAGGGATGGGGCAGCCACAGCTTCTCTGGGCACCCTGTGCCAGGGCCTCCCCACCCTCACAGGGAAGAATTCCCTCCCAGTATCCCATCTCTCCTGCCCTCTGGCAGTGGAAAGTCCTTCCTTGTGTCCTGTCCCTCTATCCCTTGTCCCAAGTCCCTCTCCAGCTCCTGGAGCCCCCTTAGGCTCTGGAAGGGACTCTCAAATTTCCCTGGATCCTTCTTTTCTCCAGTTGAACATCCCCAGCTCTCCCAGCCTGGCTCCAGAGCAGAGGGGCTCCAGCCCTTGGAGCATCTCCGTGGCCTCCTCTGGACTCATTCCAACAGATCCTCACCTTTTTGTGGGTTTAGCACAGCTGAGAAGCACACAGGGAAAAAAACCAGAAAAGCTAGGTTTGGAGAAAAATAGCCTTTCACACTGTGGATACAAGCTTGCCTTTGGGAACCATTCAGGCTTTGGGATCCACCATTGATTGTGCCCTCCCTGCTTCTTCCACAAGGATCAGTTCCCAGAGTCAGAGGATCATGGAATGTCCTGAGCTGGAGCCACAGGGATCATCAAGTCTAACCCCTGGCCTTCAGTTTAAAACTCCTGCCAAGATACATCTTTAGGAAGAGTAAGGATGGTGCTGGGAAATCACTATGGAATCACTTCTCTTGTTTTTTCCTAAGGGATTTGAGGGGCTACTTGATTCCTGGTGGCCTCAAAGGACACAAATCCCTTGTGTTGTGGCACTTCCCATTCATGAATGTGTACAAGATATGAAACCCAGAATGGAAAGGGAAGGCAAAGTCATTGTCCACAAGTTCTGAGTTCAGGGGACATCTCTGAGCAATTTCATGAGAAATATCTGCAATTCCTGATGGTTCCTGACACTGAGACCTCCTGCTGTCTCATCCTGATGAGTCTTTGCCTCACCATTTCCCAATGGCTGGGCTTGCTGATACCTAAATAACTCACAGCGAGAGAATTCATTCCTACCCTCCAAAAACCACAGGATATGGAAAAAGTCATGTTGTTCCTGTCTCTCAAAAACAGAACAGTTACTGGGATGAAGTCATGAGGGCTCAGCAACGACCATCAGGGGGATTTTGACATCATTCCCAGCCCCCCTCTGTGTCCCTGGAATGCCCAGGGTATCCCAGTTGGGTGATACCCAATGTGAATTGCTCTTTATTAGCAATTTTAGAGTGGAAAATGGCTTTTCTCCCCAACTTCCTGCTGCCCCACCTGGAGCTGGCAGGGATAAATCAAGGGGGAAGGATGACAGGGCTGTGGCTGAAGATTTTCAGCCTCTGCCTTGGAAAACTGGCTCATTCCTGAAGGAAATGACCTCCCGGGCAGGGCAAAGATGCTGCTGCAGATGAGGTGCATCCTCTGGGTGATATGAAACCCAAAAACATCCCACAGTTTGGCTGCTCCTCACCCATTGCTTCACTCCACAAGGTGACACAAACAGCAGCTCTTCCCCCCCACGTTTCTCCTCCTTCCCTTGGGCAAGAACTCAAATCCTTCCTGACATAAAATGGATTTACTGGTCCCTTACCAGTGAACATTGTTCTGTCCTGGCTCTTGCTGCTGTTTCAGAGCATCACAGCTTTTGGTGGGAGCTGGAGCCACCCCTGGAGTTCATCCTCATGCTTCACTTCACGGATTTGGATTCAAAGAGATGAACTTTCTACAAATGTCACATTGAGGTTGCACTGAAAACAAAACTAATTAAGGACAACAGGCTTCTCAGTCATGGAATTGTTGAGCCAGGGAAATCCAGAGCAGGGAGTGATACGTTGTTCACACCAGGGAAATTCCTTCCCTCATCCAATTGTCCCTTCTCGCAGCACACAGGGACTCAAGGATCACTTGTCCACCTTATCCCACAATTTCCTGGCTTGCTGGGGTTCTGGAGCTGTTTTGGTAGCCCTTCTGCAGGGATAGGAAGGCTGAGGTTTTTGTAAGGCCTCAGTTGGTTTTAAATTGTATAAACTTTGTACTCTTTTTACTCCAGCCCACAAGCTTAAGGAACACATTCAACTCCAAAACAATTTCTCAACTTAGTGACAAATCTGCTTCCTATAAAGCCAAGCTGTTGGCATTTGCTGTTACCCTCCTTTAATGCTTTATTAATGAAGTCCTTTTACAGCTGTTCCATTATTTCACCTGGGATAGGAGTCAGGGTCACAGGTGGATAATTATGTGGGTCATCCTGTTTCTATCCTCTTAAAACTCTGGCACAACATAAGCTTTCTCCCAGCCCTCAGTGTTCCAAAGACTTATTAAAAGTCAACATTAATGATCCACAGCACTCCCTGGCCAGGTCCCTTTTAAATCTCAAATATGAGTTCCCTGGGCTTGCTGATTTCCAAAGACCTCATTTACTGGCTGTGGCTTGACGTCCTCCTTAGTTACTGTTGGATTAGGAGCTATTTCATCATTGTGTGATACAAATAAACCCCACAGCTTCCTCTCAAGTGCAGAATGGCTGCTCTGGGGGCTGGGAAACCTGTGGAGCTGTGGATATCCCCCTGTTCTCCTTGGATAAGTGTGTGGAGTCAATGCTGTTGTTGGAGGGATTTGTGCCTTTAGAGTTACTCGAGGTGTTTGTCCCAAAGAAATTTGCTGCTTCCAGGCAGGGAAACATTTGCTGTGAGGTGGGGAATTGTACATGGCACAGAGTTCAGGGGCAGGAAGGAAGGGCAGGAAAGATTTCCTGCAGAGGCATAGTTGGAGGATGGAGGGTGTATCCACCTCCAGCTTAAGAAATTGTATGATCCCAGAGTGGTTTGGGTTGGAAGGGACCTTAAAGCTCATCCAGTCCCACCCCCTGCCATGGGCAGGGACACCTCCCACTGTCCCAGGTGGCTCCAACCTGGCCTTGGGCACTTCCAGGGATGGGGCAGCCACAGCTTCTCTGGGCACCCTGTGCCCTCACAGCCAACAATTCCTTCCCAATATCCCATCTGAACCTCCTCTCTTTCAGTTTAAAGCCATTCCCCTTTATCCTGTACAAATGTCCCAGAGCATCCTGTTGGTGGGATATGGGCCCCCTGGATGGCCCTGGAGTGAAGGGCTCTTGAATCACAGCAGGATCATGGTCAGATGGGGCAGGAGGTGTGAAAGTTCCAGCTGGGATCTGTGGCCATTACTGGCACAAGAAAAGGTAACCAGACAGAAGACCTGTCTAACCTGGGCTCTCCTGGAGACTCTCCTTGGAGAGCTGCTGCTGCTGTGGGAATAAAAGGGTGAGGAGGGGAGCAAAGGAAGAGTGATTTAACAGAGGCTTCGTGGAAATCATCCCTTAATTGCTGCCACATGGATGGGAAGAGCTTGGCTGACCCATTGGAAGAACTGGAATTGCACATCCAAGCCTGCCCAGGCTCTGCTGGGAAGAATTGCAGGAGGGGAAAGCAAAACTTCACTGACCACAGACAGGGAGTGGGCAAAATGGTACAATGTGGGTGCTTAGATTTCCTCTATTCATGGAAAAACCAGTGATTCCTGCAAGGAATGGGCAGCAGAGCTTTAACTGGTGTGTGTGGTGCTGTCTGGCCAAAGGGAGAGAGCTCTGGGTGTTGGTGGTTTCCAGATGAGCATCATTTCGGGAAAGTATCAGAGAGGAAGAGTTGCTGGATCCCTTCTCTTTATCACAGCCTTGTTCTGAAGCTCCTCAAGTGATGTGTCCAACATGGGAAACGAGTTTTTTGCCACTCCTGGTGGGTGAGAAGCAACTGGGCCCAGACTGGGAGCCCAAAAGCCAGCAGTAACAAGCAGAGGTGTCACCCAGGTTCCTCTGATGATTTTTTTTTCTCTGTTTCAGACAGTTTAAAATGAACCTGTGTGCCAGGTCCATGTTCCTGCAGACCTGTGTGGGGATTTCAACTTTCTATTGCAGCAGGTGAGCAATTTGGGAATGAAAAATGCCCACAATTCCCACTCATGCTTCTGGTGGCTTTTCTGATCCCACATTAATGGAATATGTGTTTAATAGACCCAGAGTAAGGAATTTTGGGCAAGTTCAGCATAAATATAACCCAACTCTCATCAAAGTGCTTTGTGATCGCCTTGCAAATAAACACGTGGCACTGTCAGTGCAAAGAAACTCTGCCCCTGAGCCCTGGGTCACTTGGAAAACTCTTTTGAAACTGAATCCTTAAATTATGTGGGGGTTTGCCCTGTATTTGCTGTGACAGAGAAGAAAACAAAGCCAATGTCGAGGAATCGTGGCTATTTCTGGTGATTTATTCCCCACCAGGTAATTTAATTGCCTTTCCTACTGGGGAACCAGATATGAGGATTGGGAAGAGTGAACTTGTGTCTCTTCAACTTGCAGGTTGTTGGCACAGTGTTGGGGACCTTCTCCTAACTTAAGAAGCATTTGGGGCTGGAGGCTGCTGTGAGAAAGGTAGAAATGAGCAGGAGAAAACCAGACACAGAACAGTTGTTAATGGTTGGCTGCCAAAACAGCAAACTTTATAAAGTGAGGATTTGCCCGGCCTGGAGAAAAAAAAAACAAGAAAACAAACCTAAAAAACACTCAAATCCAAAGTATTTCATAATCCCTGAGGTTGTGGATGATAGAAGAAGGAATATGTGTGTCAGGAGGATGGATCAGCTTTGTGGTGGCTCCTGGGTGGGGAACAGAGCCCTGGATATGGTTTGTCATGGATGAGGTTTGTGCAAAAATCACCAGGTGCATAAATAGAGGAGGAGGAAACACTGGCCAGGGAACAGCTCTGCCTGGAACTGAGCTGGGCTTGGCTCTCCTGTGGTTTTTGTGTTGCAAATAAAGAGACAAGAGTCGTGCTGGGATGTGCAAACAGGGCTCTCAGGCCTTCAGATCCCACAGCAAGGGGCTGTCAGCTGGCTCTGGGATGGGGGCAATGTCTCCAAAGGTGCTCTGTGTGCACATCCACGGAGGTGTCAGGGCCAGCAAGATCTGCATGTTAATGTCTCTCTCCAGGAGTGAGGGATAATGAAGGTGTGAGCTGCCCACTGACACCTTTCCTTTGTCCAGTGACTCCCTCTGGGAGCTTTCAGCTGGAATGATGGCCCCAGCCATCAGACTTTGGAATAAAACCCATTCCCAAGTGGCCAGCTTGTTTTCAAGGCTGCAATCCCTGGAATGGCTCTGCCAGTTTAACAGGGAAACCCCTGTTCCCCAGCCTTCCAGGAGAAAATGGTTCTGTTGAACAGGAAGAGCAGCTTTTGGTGAGGATACAAGTGAGATTTGAACTCAGAGCAGACCCAAGCACCCAGAGCATCAGGACTTGCACAAATTCCAGTTTTCTCTTCCTTTTCAGAGGGCAGATGACTTGGGAATGGGGCCCCTCTGCCTGTGGCAGGTGTTCCTTCCCTCTGTACCCAGTGTTACTCATGGAAGATGTGGCAATAGGCCCACTTTGGGATTACAATACCCAAAAGCTGGGACAGGTCACTCTGTTGAAGGATTTGTTTGGTATGTTGGAGGCAAACACCTTTGGAGGAACGTGTTGGGTGGTTTGGGTTTGGTGCAACCACATGAGGGTCCCCTGAGGATTTTAGGGACATGTTCTGCAACAATTTGCAGAAATTCCAATGTCTGGGCTGGGAGTTGTCAGAAACCAGAGTGGGATGTGGAGAGCTGGGGGGATTTGTGAGGCTGGAGGGTGGGAGAATAACGGGAACAGCTGCAAGAGCCTTCCCTGTCCCAGCTTTGCTCTCCAAACCTGGCTGCTCCCACTGCTGAAGGAGGACACATGGGAAATATGGGAACTGGGATGCTGAACTCCTTCCCAGCACTCCTGCAGCCTGTGTGGGAATGCTGGGTGAGCCCCTCTGAGCCACAGGAACACTGATAATGATAATCCTCCAGTCCTGTCTGGCTGGATCTCCAGGCTCCTAACTTTCTGGGAGGGAACATCCTCTCTTATTATCATTCTGAGCATAATTGTGGTGCCCCCAAGGGAGCCCAGTCACAAACTTCATCACATGTTCCAGAGTTTTGCTGAGCTGTGAAGAAACAACACGATTTTACTGATGTGCAACTCGAGTTGGACCCAACGTGGCCGGGCTGGAATTGAGAGCCAGGTTTTTATTGTGCCCCAAGACAGTCAGTCTCTGGGTGTCTCCAGGTGCTTCTGCAAACATCTGACCACCAAATGGGATGGAAATACTGGGTTGCCTTCAGATCCTGTTGGGTGAAGATTTGTGGGGGAGGCAGCTGAGATTTAGGTGTCTGCATCTGACTTATTTATACCTTGTTTTAATTTCTTGATGTGATCTTTCCCCCAAACTCAACCATAGGTGTTCCTAAACGTTATGGAAGAACACAAATGCCTGGGTGGGGATGAAGCAGGATAAACCAGGGCGTTCCAGCACACACAAACACTATTTCCCTGAAGTGAGGAGACCAATTAATATCCCTGGGTGTAACTGAGACAGCAAAGGAGAGCCTGTGCTCTGCAGGGTGCCAACATCTCTGTGCTGGCTATCAAAAATATCAGCAAACAACGAATTAAACCCAGTTCAGTTTGTTTCCCAGGCCATGGTTTGTACAGGGGATTAAGTCTGGCTTCAGCTGTTGGGATTTGGCAAAGGGCAGAGCTCAGCTCCCAGCTCAACCCTGCAGGAATTGCTGCCTGGAGGAAAAGAAGTGTAAACCAGCAGGGTTGATGATGAAATATGTGGTGTACAGAGGGATCTGGGGTGTCTGGGAGCTGTAAGCTGCAAAAAAATGTGCTATTTTTAAAATATTCCTTGTCTTTAAGAGCTGTGCAGGTGGCTGAGGCTGAAGGCTCATTTGGCATCACTTGGCACTGCCAGCTAAGGAGTGTCTTGGCTGTGAGGGTGGGAGAGGGGTCAGGGGATGGACAAGGGTTTTAGGAAGGATGGAACAAGATGCTGAGAGGGTCAAATGGAAGATGTGAGTTGTAAACATGGGCTTCTACATGAAACCTCAAAGCACTGCTTTTAACTGAAAATGGGAATTCTAGGACTAAATGAGAGGAGTTGGAAAGAAAGAAATTAATCTAAACCTTCTTGGGAGGGGAGAGGGATAACTGGATGATAAATCCCCCAAAATATCCATGTCAGCAGCGTGATGGGACCATGGATGTGAACTCTTCCACTAAAAGTGGAAGACTTTCAGTGGGAGAAGTGGAGATCCCTCCCAAGAGGGATCAAAGGGAAGGAGGCTCCTCTCTGCTGCTTCTTCAAGAGTTAAATCTATTTGCCTTAAATGCACTTGTTAAAAAACACAAAAGTTTCTCCAGGAATGCTGCCTTTGAAAACAACTTATTCCACCTGGGAGCAGCATTTTGGAGCCTGGTATTGAAGCAGATGCCAAGTTTCCTTCAGTTCTGTCCATCCAAGTGCTGTATTTAATTTCCCAGACCTTCCTGAGCACCAGGGAGAGGAGCAGAGGGAAGATCCTGCAGGAACTGTGTCCCAAGCATCCTTACTCCTAAAAGGAGTTGACATGTATTAGCTGGGCTATGGGTGATTATGAATGATCATTACTTTTGTGGGATTATTATTTATATGGGATTATTTCATCTGGAAGTGTAGTCAGGGCAAGGAGCAATGGGTTTAAGCTGAAAGAGGGGGAATTTGGGTTAAATATCAGGAAGGAATTCCTGGCTGTGAGGGTGGGGAGGAGGCCCTGGCACAGGGTGCCCAAGGAAGCTGTGGCTGCCCCATCTCTGGAAGTGTCCAAGGCCAGGTGGAGCAAACTGGGATAGTGGGAGGTGTCCCTGCCCATGGCAGGGGGTGGCACTGGATGAGCTTTAGTGTCTCTTCCAACCCAAACCATCCTGGGATTCCACTGTTATCCAAGAGCTGAAATATCTAAGCAGCATCACCCTGCTGAATGTCATCACAAAACCTTTGCAAATGGCTTTTCCAGTCACAAATTTGCAGCTAAAGCCCATCTGTGAGTTGAATGTGCTGATAAAAGAGGGGAAAAAAGAGTTTCTGTGGTCAGATGTGAAGCAGGACCTTGCTGAGAGTGTCCTCTGTCATCAGAAGCTCTGGGATAGCTGGTGGCAGGTTATGGGATGTGCCATGAACTCATGGCTTGTGTATCCTTTTGGTGGAGCCAGAAAGAATCCTGGGGAGCTGAGGTGAAGCTGTTACACCCTGGATCCACCTGCATGCCCATCCCTGGAAATGCCCAAGATCATACTGGATGGGCTTTGGAACGACCTGCTCTGGTGGGAGGTGTCTCATAGCGGGGGGGGGGGGGAAAATGATGACCCCTAAGGTCCCTTCCAACCCAAACCACGCTGATCCCATTCCATGATTTTGCTTTGCCAAAGGCATTGCCTGCTGTTTGCTGCCTCTTCTCGCCCCCTCCTCCTTCCAGCCACTGGCTGCACTTCGTATTTCCCCTTTTATTGCCTTTGGCTCGGGCGGGATGGGCGGTGCAGTGTTTTTGTTCTTCGCTTAATAATCTTCTGGCGGCCGCTGGCCATCATTTCTCATTGTATTGGTGGAGGATTAGCTGAGCTGATGGGAGATATTTCCTGCCTCAGCCAGAGGGATGGGCTTTTGCAGGGCCTGGGCCTTCTTTTCACATGGTGTAATGCTTTGTTTGGGAATGTGCACGAGCAGCTCGGACACGGGAAGGGAGCGCAGCCCCTGGAGCGTGATCGTTTTTTGGGGGTGGCAAGAAGCCACAGAACAGGCAAAACTGCTGATATTCCCAGGCTGGACAGTGCTCAGGGCTGGGAGTTGGAGTCATTGGTGGGCTCGTGCCTCTGCATTGCAGTGGGGGACGGAGGGGAAATAGGTTCCTTCTGTTTATCCCGAGCTTGTCTTTATGGAATTGTAAAATCACAGAGTGGGGCGGAAGGGATTAAAGCAGCCTGAATTCACAGAGGCCAAGGATGGTTTGGGTTGGAAGGGAACTGAGAGATCATCTCATTCCAAACCCCTGCCATGGGCAGGGACACCTCCCACTATCCCAGGTTGCTCCAAGCCCTGTCCAACCTGGCCTTGGACACTTGGATGGGGAGTCCATTTAGTCAGTCCTTGCCTGGATAAGGTTTGGTGAATTTAAATGCCCTTGGTATTCCCTGCTTCATACCTGTAGTGGTCAATCAAGGGATGCTGCAAGGAGTCTTCCAGGGACCCTGGAAAAATCTGGAGGAGCAGAGGGTGGCTGGGCATCAGCGCTGGGTGCAGAAGGGTATTTGCAACCAACTGACTGCAGGGAAACAGCAAACAAGCTCTTCTGCAAAAAAAATAAAAAATAAAGCAATGTCTGGAAAAAGGTCAGATTTCTGGGAAAGTGATTGGGGAAGGGTGGGTCGAGGTCCTGGGGACGGTATGAGGGTGTTATCTGGCATCACTCAGCAACCACAGCCCCTCTCAGGTTTCTGTTTATTGGCTCTCCTAGGGAAGACGTTTTCTCTTGCAAAAGCTCGGGGCCGAGCCTGGTGTTTGCTCCCTCTCATCCAGCTGTGAGGCTTCAGCAACTCCTGAAAACCCCAGAGGCTCAGCCTTCCTTCTGCTGGGCCTTATCAGAACACAAGGTAGCCTCCCTGTCCCGGCCTGGATCCTGCATTCCCGTCTGCCGGCGCTTCCATGGCCCTCTTGGACAGTTCTTGGCTGCTGAGATCAGATGCCCAGTGGGGCTTGTGTTGGAGGGAGAAGTTTAATGTTACACTGGAGATTGGAAGTGCAGACAATCTTAAGATGGGGGAACAAAAAGGAGTTTTGTGGTTCCAGGGTGATTTAGTTTTCCCTAATAATCAGTGATGGGTGGTGGAGGAGGGATCAGCCATGACATGATCCCTTGGCAATGCTCTGTGGAGACAAGGGCTGCAGACTCCTTTCATCCTCCTGCCAATTCCGAGTGGGATATGGTACCAAATGCTGGAAACCCAGACAGTTCAAGAGTGGAGGAAGGAAGTTAATGGCTGCTGGAAGAAGCTGGGGATAAAAATGCCCCACATTCCTTGTTGTAGTTTGTGCTGATCTGCTCCCTTGATATGGACTGGCTGAGATCAGCTGCTCAACAAACGTGCCTGGGGTTTTACTGGAATGCAGAGCTGTGGGATTGTCACTCCAGCATCAGCAAAACCAAGATTTTGGCTCTAAGAATCCCCTAATTCCAGCAGCTTTGCTTTCTTCCACGTTTATTTTTGTTATGGAACAAACGCATTGTCCATAACTTCATTCCTATGAGTTGTCCATGATTTTTGGTGAAGGAACTTCTAAAGAAGTTGGTGAAATCCCTGCCACAGTGGTGTGACTTCCTTTAAAATACAGAAAGTGGGAATCTCTTGTCCAGCCCTCTGTTGGTTTGCTGCTCACTCCCAGTGGGAGCAATAGGAAGGACTGTTCCTTAATCCAAGTTGTGTTTCCTCCCTTATCTGCCTTAAATACTGAAAATGGGACTTGCTGCCTTGTGCAGAAGGAGTTTGGCCCAGAAAAAGCAATTCCTGATGTGTGATAACCAGCAGAACCTGCCTGTCCTGCTTCCAAAGGGTCCTCTTCTCTCTGAGAGTAATTAATAATTCCTCTCTGAGGGTAATTAATAATTTGTCTCTGAGAAATAGGGAGAAAGGAACAGCTGGGGGAAGGGAACAGGAGCTGAACTGCTCTCCAAAGCTCCCACTGCCACTTCTGAGCTGTGCTGCTCTATCTCCTATTGGCAGCTTTTGAAAAACTACCACTGGCTCTTTGTGCTGCTCCTAAAAATCAGCTCTGTGAGGAGCTGGGAACACCAGCACTCTTCCAAAGAAGCTTATTTTTATTATATTCCCAGCCCCATACTGGAAACTGAAGAGCTCTAGAATAGAACTGGCTGCAACTCCAGCATTTCCCTTGAAAGACAGCAAGTTATGGGAAAAATCCCTTTTCTGACAGCTTTCCACCAAAAAAAAATTCGAATTTTCCCACAGGAAACTTGCAAGTTGTGGGTAAGTGGGTTTTTCCTCACTCTTTTTTTGCCGTCTCTAAGTATTTCCAGCTTGGTCTTGATGTTTCAAAGGGTTACTCTTGTCTGAGCTGGCAGGAGGTGGATGAAAGCAGGAATGGGTGAGGCTTTTCCTCTCTCCTGGAGGGAAGGAGGTGGGAATCCACCATTCCAAAATGCAATTTTGAGCCATAAAAAACTTCCTATGACACATTTTTTTTCCTGAGGTTTCCCAAGAGATGGCAACTGAGGTGACTCCTAGCTGTGGTACCTGGGGTTTTTTTTGAGGTTAGATCTGCTCTTACTGCAGGGCTGGGATTGAGGTTTCTGGGAATGCGTGTTCCTCAACCACAATGGGAATTGCAGAAGGATTAGGACAGGTGTCAGCTTGGCTTTTGCCAGGTGGATAATTCATTCAACTCATTTATTATCATATCATTAAACAGCTTTTTGCTCCACCTCCAATGGACCAGGCACTGTTTGAGCAGAAACAGCACATCAGGGAAGGGAAGGTCCCACTGGGAATATCAGTGCTGAGCCTGCAGCCATCCTGCTCCCCTTGGGTGAGAAGTTCTAAGCAAATAAAGCTGTTTTCTCATCTCCAAGGCTTTGGACGTGCAGTGAGGGGGTGAGAGAGAACAAAGGTCCCAACAAACAAAACCATCTCAGATCCCTGACACACACAACAACAATGTTTTCATTTATGTGGGGCTTTCACTGTTATTATTTGATTTTGGCTGCCAGCAGCTCCAGTTATTTTAAATCATTGCTGGTTTTCCTCTCTGTCCCAGCCCCCTCCAACACCAAACCCTGCAAACAAACCCTCCACCACTTCACTCCTGAGGAAGCTTTGATGTCCAAATCAAGGCAAGTACGTGCTTTAGTGTTTATAAATCAGATCCTGAGTTTCTTAACCCTTGCCCACTGAGTTTAGCTTTCCCAATAAATCCCTGTCTGCCTTATTCCAGAGAACAGCTCCATGTTTTCCCCCACTACAGATGTGTGAGACTTGGCACTGTGGTCTTTTTTTTTCCCCCCCTCTTTGTTTTTGCTTATGGCTTTGTCTCTGGGTCTCCAGTATCATGTTTTCCCTCCTCTATGGCTCTGAATAATCAATTTGGAAAGCCAGGAAATAAATCAAAGCCTCAGATAGTTATGTAGAAAGAACGAAGGGAAAAGCAGACATATGGATTTCATCACCCAACAGAGAATAACATGTACAATAATAACAACAGAGTGTAAATGAGTGGATGTAGTCACAGGAGGCTTTTCCAAAAGGATTGTTTTCTTACATGATTGGGGAAATTATTTTGTGGTCAGAGCTCTTTGGAATTGCATCCTGGCACTGCCCGAGCTCTTTCCCAGGCTATTCTTTGCCCTTTTGTCAGGTGGCCCTAAAGGTTTGGTGCAGCCTGGGAATGGTTCAGCAATTCCAGGGACTCCTGGGGGCAGGACCTTCCTCTCGTGCCTGGCAGTGACAGATTCCATCCGCGTGTCCCATCAGCTCTGTGGCCTGGAATTCACTGCCTGTCCCTAAACAAAATCAATCCAGCCTGAAAGGCCTTCCCTGGCCAAGATAAATGGTAGAGAGAACATGGTCTGAGGGTGTCAGGCAGCCTCAGCTCCGTGTTTGCTTTGAAACCAGAGATCCCTGGGCTGGCTCCGTGCTGGGTGACTGACACTGGGGGTGTTGGAGAAGGGAACACAGAGCCCCTGCCATGGGGACTTGCAGGATTTGTGTTGAAAGCAGCAGAACATTCCCGTTTTCTTTCCCATGGAATGGATTCTTCCTTGCTTACAGGCTCTTTTCCCTCTGTGGTGGAAGGGTGAGTGAAATGCTGGCACATGCCATGAGTTTGGACAAGGGGCTGGAGGACAGGATAAGGGGGATTGGCTCCCCACTGCCAGAGGCCAGGGTTTAGATGGGATATTGGGAAGGAATTCTTCCCCATGAGGGTGGGCAGGCCCTGGCACAGGTTGCCCAGAGAAGCTGTGGCTGCCCCATCCCTGGGAGTGTCCAATGCCGGGTTGGAGCCACCTGGGACAGTGGGAGGTGTCCCTGCCCATGGAACTGAACAATCTTGAGGTCCTTTCCAACCCAAAGCATTCCATGTTTCCATGATTAGGTAGAACTCTCAGCTGAAGCTGCTGTTGCTGCCTCTGAGGTTGAAGTCAGTGATACTTGAGCTAAAGAGGGGCTGGATTCTGAGGTTCTTTACATCCCTTCCCTCCCTTCTCTAACACTATCACTGCACAAATTTCCTTCTTTTCCCCCATTTCTCCCAAATCCCTGTTAGCTGACGTGTTTTTTCTCGTTGGGTGGTGGGTGTTTAAACCCAGCTGGCTTTGTTAACAGCTTCTGAATAATCCCACAAACCATGACACCATCAGAGGTGGGAAGACCATGTAAGCCAAGGGTGAGTTGTTCTTCTTGGTGTCCTCATCTGCAGATGGAAATTTAAGATCCAACCCCTGCTGGGGTTTGCTCACCATGCTGGCTACTTACTTCTTCTGGAGGGATTTTGGATAAGTGTTTCTCAGTCCTTGAAAATTCTTGTAGGAAACTGAGGTTTTCCTGCTGAAAAATCTTAGGGGGGAAATAAGACTGGTCAAGATTCAAGTCAGATATTCTGACTTACAGTCAAGATGATGTGAAATCCCTCAAAAGGCTCATTCTCAGTTCTTGCTGCTGTGATGTGGAGGTGAAGAAATTGAGGATTCTGCAAAAGTTGATCAGATAAGGCAATGAGTTCTCCCCAGCTCATTTCACGATCCTGGCCTTCCTTTGAGTGCAAATCCAGCCCCTTTCACTAGCAATAAAAATCACACATTTTTCTGCTTTAGTTTAGTTTGGAAAAAAAGAAAATCCAAAGAAACTCTTCCTGGCAGAATGCACCAGTTGTCCTGTAACTGTGTTTAGTTGGGAAACAGCTCTCCCTAATCAGAGCTTGTGCCCTGTGTGCCATTTCTGGCTGGAATGGGCAGCAAAGAAATCCCAGAGCATGACCTGGCTGGGCTCTGGATCCCAGCAGAGCCCAGGGCTCTGAACACCCTCCGGGGCAAGTGGAGAGGGTACAAAATCAGGAAGAGAAACTAAATGGTGAACTGTAGGTCAGGAGAGTCTCTGAATTCCAAGTACAACCCTTTCCAGCCTGAAAATCTTCCTGACTTGCCTTTCAGTGATGCCCTGGTCTGGATTTTGCTTGGAGCCTTCACCTAGTGTTTTTGGAGCACCAGGGATGTTTTTCCCCTTAGGAAACAACCCCTGCCCAGGTGTGATAAGCTGTGACAAAGCCCTGCAGTGCTGGTGCTCCAAGGGGTGACCTGAGGCTGGAATTCAGCGGAGTTTGGGATGTGCCTGTTGTTGAACGGGGCTTGTTTTGTCTGGTTTTGCAAGTCCTGAGTGTTTTTCTGCAACACAACTTCTTTCTCAAGGCTTTTCCCAGGACGTTGCAGTTCCTGGCACCATCAGATAAAACCATCTTAGGAGTGAAACTTTGGATGAGTTTTTAGTGATGAATAAGCTCCTATGACTCAGTTCAACTCGAGCAAAGGGTATCTCATGGTATTGCAAATCATGGGATGGTTTGGGTGGGAAGGGACCTTAAAGATCATCCTGTTCCCACTAGACCAGGTTGCTCCAAGACCTTTCCAGCCTGGCCTTGGACACTTGCAGGGATGGGAATCTCCCTTACTGGGCCATGGCAACACAGTCATGGGAGCGATTCCAGAGACTTGGCTGCAAGGTGATCCCAGCCTGGAATTCCTGCTCTGCTGCAAGGTTTGGTGTTAAAGAGAGGTTTAGAAACACCTGGATTGCTCCAAACAGAATTTAAAAGTCCATTTTCCTTGCAGATCCCACAGTTTCACCAAAGCCAACGAGTGCAGAGTCTGTTCTCTGAGATGTGGATGAAAGTTGGAGCAGTTGTTTTATTACAAAACCTGCATTTTGCTGCTGTGTTTTACCCAGAGAGTCCTTCAGATATTGCTGAGGGGGTGGGAGACTCACTTTGGTTTCTGATCCCATGAATCCATTCACTCCCTGGCTTGGGAAAGCCTCAGTTCAATTCCATCACAAGGCAGGAGAAGGTGGCACTGTGTCAGGTGGGGGTTGTTGTGTTTCTGTCTCATTGGAACTGAAGCAGCTGCACCTTCTGCTCCAGCAGAAGCTCCTCGTGTAGGTTTGGCTCTGTATTGTGACATCTGCATTGTGACATCTGTATTTGACATGTGTATTTTGACATCTCCCAAGACTTCTGTGCACTGAGCTCTGAACTGCTCTTCAATTAAAGTGGGCTCGTTGTGGGTTGTGCCTCAATTTCCCCACACAAATGGCAATTAAAGCTGCTCCTAAAGCTAATCAGGCCTCTTTCCATATTATTCATGCTGAGCCTAAGCAACAACACCAATAAACCTCGAGCAGTGATACCCTGAGGCTGCAAATTTATGACCTCACAAAGTACCTGAAGCTTTGCACCCCCTTTTCCTGCAGACATTGGCATTGGAATATCATGACAAGCACTTTCATCAGACTGTTCTTCATCTTTGCAACCCCCTTTTTTGGACCCCAGAGCCCCCCTCTCCCCACCTGCAGGAGAGACCTGTCAGAGCAGAGGGGGCCGTGTGGGAAGGGGGTTGTTTTGTTGCCATGTGGACTGTGTGGAGCTGGTTGTTTTGTGATGACAACACGAGCTCAAGGAGACCCTCCTGGGCTTTTCCCACTGGCACCGTGTTGGTCAGAGGAGGAAAAACATGTGTTTGTGTTTCTGCTCCGTGAGTGGAGTGAATGTGACTCACCAGGAGCACGAGGGGCAGATGTTTGTGGTGATGAGGTGTCACTTTTACACAGTTCCTCCTCTGAAAGCAGCCACGTTTTAAGGTTACTCTGCAAACCTGAGGAGCTGGGCTGGAACTGGGGGAAAAACCACCCAGACTGGAGTGGTCTGGAGCAAAACCTTGGAGCTGGGGGTCCATGCCTTGATTTTAGAGGTGATTTAGAGGATTTTTAGAGGTGACAGATCCTCAGGTATTTTAGAACTGGATTCCTTTGCTCCACTGGGATCTGTGGCTGCAGGAAGAGCTCTTAGATGGAAGCTCTTTAATCTCCCACAAACCCTGCAGTGCTCCACGTGGGCTGGGGGAGCAAAAAGCAAACCAACCCCAAGCAAAAAATCCAGATCAGCCCGAGCAAAAGCTCTTTTAGCAATTCAGAGCACACATCCCAGGGGTGCTTTTGGCTGCCTTGCCAATGCAATATATGTTTTATGGTCCTTTTAAAACATGGGTAGGGTAAGTGAGCTCTGGATGTGTTTGTGTTTGGAACAGGGTTAGTGAATTAACCCTTGCAGCCAGTTCTGGGCCATTTTTCCTCTTTTCCTGCCATGATGTGCCTAAAGGTCAGACTTCCCACGGCCTTTCAAGGTTTCCAGGAAACTTTCCTTCTCCAGGGCCTGTAATGGACCTTTTCCAAGCCCTGTGCCATGATGTGACTGTGGTTCCAGGAGGTGGCTTGGGAGAGTTGTCACAACTCTCCTGGTTTCTCCCTTGTCCTGACCATGTCCTGCTTGTGAGGGAAAAGGAAGGAGATGATCCAGAGCACTGGGAGTTGACCCCAAATTTCTTCTGCCTCCAGTATGGCCTGGTGTCTTTCAATTCTACAGTTAAACTTTAGGGGGGAAAAAATCTATTAATCTTATTTTCGAACTCAAACATTAATGAGGATCGAGTGAACTCTGCTCCATGGTGATTCTGACTCTTCCCCAAAGCATGACAGGTGATCAAATACATGCCATTTTTTCTCCTGGCTGCCCCAATAATAATGCTGGATTAATGTCTTTATATCCAGGCCTTGCTAATTACAATTCCTGGACTCTGATCCTAGTTTTAGGGTTTATTATATTTATTATTTCTGAGCATGGCCACTGCTCTTGGGTGCATGAACCCATTAGTTGCCTTTCTCAAAACAGGCAGAGGGTGAGGTTTAGGGGGCTGTCCTGTGCAGGACCAGGAGTTGGACTTGATTCCAGAGATTCTGTGGTTGCCCCATCCCTGGGAGTGTCCAAGACCAGGTTGGAGCAACCTGGGATGGTGGAAGGTGTCCCTGCCCATGGCAGGGATGAGCTTTAAGGCTCATTCCTACCCAAACCACTCTGGGATTCCACGATTCTTGTGACTCCCTTCCAGCCCAGTCTATCCAATGATTTTTGGGCAGTTTTGTGAGGATTTTGACAATCACAACCTCACTTGTCACCCCTGAAACACAGGCATGGATCCCATGGGAGCACCACGCCTGTGTGATTTCATATTCAGCCTCCAAACGTGCCTCTGCCTTCCCAAAATACAAGCTGGAAAAGCACCTCCCTCTGCTCTGGCTCCTCCTGGCGAAGGGAGGGTTGGTACCTACCTCAGAGCAGAGCTGTGGTCGATAATGTTCGCAAAGTGCTTTTTAATCCCCTGCTGAAAGGCCCTGTGCGAGTGTGAGTTATAATTATTACGTCAAAGGGCCTCAGATTTTCCTGCCCAAGCCCTCAGCTCACCACAGAGATGTTTTCCCACTCTTTTATGAGGATGCCATTGGGTTTGGAGCTTCCTGGCCCACTGAGGACCCAGACTTCCAAAAGAGAGACTTCAGTCCTTTTCATCAGCTTGCAAAGCCAAACCAAACCCCAAACAGCTTCCAAGGGGAAAATTGATTATCCATCAGCAGGGAAGAGCTGCAGCTCCACCAAGGATGGGTGAGTGGCTCTAATTCCCACATCCACGTGCCCACCTTGGGAGCAGAGAGTGAGTTGGGTCTCCTGGAGGGAACAGGGACAGCTGAGCAAACACGGGCTCATCGTGTTGGCTCATGAGGCTCAAATAAACCATGAGGTCATGCCCACATCACCCTGAAATAATTAAACCCACTGCCTGCCTCCCCCCCCTGCAGCCCCCAGCCCCAGCTTGGCTTCCAGGTGTGTTGTTATGGAGCAGCTGGTGGAACAAATCCCTGCCAGTGCCAAGTATGAAACAGCTCAGGGCCAGTCCAAAACTAACACAGAGCTGGAGCCCAGGGGGTGCAGTTCTCCTCTCCTGGAGATGAAAACAAATCATGGAGGTTAAAAGGCAGGAATTGCTGTCTGCAAAGTGAGGAATCTCTGCCCCTCGTCCCAGGGGGAGAGGAGTTAAGAGGTGGCCAAGGTTTAAAAATAGAGCTCTTTGCATAGTTATTTGGTGATGTCTCTGTCACTTCTGCTGCCACAAATCCCAGTGTGTTCCCAGCAGGTTTTAAATGTTGGGTGTCTGCAGGTTTTTTACGATGGGGTGGGGGAAGAGGGAGAATGGGCTTTGGAAGGAATTACTTTGGAGGCCTTGGAAAGCAGGGAAGGGATTGAATTGGGTCTTGGGTTGGGTCCCAGGTTGGGTCCCACTGGAATAACAAGGTGGGTTTGAAACAGTTCAGTGAGTCCAAGTGATGTGTGAAGTGATGTGTGTCCCAAATAATTGTAGCTGCCCCATCCCTGGAAGTGTCCAAGGCGAGGTTGGACAGGGCTTGGAGCAACCTGGGATAGTGGAAGGTGTCCCTGCCCATGGCAGGAGGTGGAATGAGATGAGCTTTAATATCTTCTCCAACCCAAACCTTTGTAGGATTCTATGGTTCCCTTCTTACATGAGTTTGTTCCTCTTACTCTCTCTTCCTGAGGGATGTGCCTCACACAGTGCAAGATGCAGATCATTTTCCCATCAGCTGGGATGTGCTGATGGCCTCCAAAATCTGGCCATGGAGAGTCACTGCTGGGAGCTGAGGTTCCCAGGAGAACCTATTCCTCTGAAATTGGAACTTCTCCCAAAATGAGTCTGCTCCTGAGCAGCAATTACTGTGGAGCAGAGCCTGGGGCTGCCAGTAAATGGGAAAGCTGATGCTGGAACTCCATTTGGTCACTTTGTAGGTGCTGTGATTTTCATTAATAAAGGCATCCCTATTTCAGAAACACATTTCACAGTCCCTGCTGTGGCAGAATTCCCTGTCTTTGCCAATTTGGGGCTCCCAACATATTTTCTGACACAGAAAAAGCCCCAAATGTCTCACTTTCCTTTAGAATTTTTCAGACACCCAAGGATTGCTGTGAATTTCTTTCATTTTTTAAACCAGAGTACATCCCTGAGAGCCTGGTCGAAGATGCACTGGGGAAATGCAGGATTAGATGGGAAGCTGGATCAGCCCCTTGGGACTTCAACAAAGTGGCTTTGGTTTCATGCAGAAGATTTTCTTTAATGTGCTCCCAGAAAGCTGCAGTGCTGCATAGCTGAGATCTGGCTTTCCAGCCCTGTTTTCTCCACAGTTCCTTGACTTTTTCCCATCCCTAAATGCAGAGCAGGTGCAGAGAGTTCTCCAGGAACATGATTTGATCTGTGGAGAAGAGCTGGGCTCTGGAGAAGAGCAGTTCCCCCTTTTCAGAGGGAAGTGGATGTCCTTTTCCCAGGGTCCCAGAACAGGTTAAGGGAGCAGGAGGAAAACTCAGCCCCCAGCCCTCCTCTCCCTGCAGGACTGGGAGTCCTCTGGAGCAGCTTTTTCTGTTGTCATAGGCAGGTGCTCCATTTTAAACTGGGATTTCTGGACTCCCTGGCTTTGCTTGGTGCTGCTCCCACCAGAGAGAAGATCCAGGGGAGAGATTTAGGCTGGGATTTGAAAATTTGAAAGAGGGTGGGATTGGACAAACCAGCCATGAGGCCAGAGCTGCACCATCATGCAGGACAAACCTTGTGGGAGGTGTCTCTTCCCATGGCACAGGCTTGGAACTAAATGGTCTTTAAGGTCCATTCCAACCCAAACTATTCCATGATTTTACGATTCTGTGAAATTGTGGTGAAAACCTTCCTCTGGGGAAAGTTAAACAGGAAAATTCAGGCAGCCAGGGAATGAGGGAAAGCACAGGAAGGTTAATTCACTTTATCCAGGGTTTTTAACCAGCTGAATGATCAGGGATAGGGATTTAAAGTCAGTGGGATGATGTAGGTGAGGCTGGAGGAGATGGGATAAAGGTTACCTGGCATCCCTGAGATCCAAGAGAGCAAAAGGTGCAGCTTCACAGGAGACACTCAAAACCATTTAGATCCAACTCCCTCTTCCCTGGCGGTTCCCTGGACAGGAGTGGCCCTGAAACCACTGCTGGAAGGACTGGTGCTGTCTCCTGTCAGGAATGCACCTTGCAGGAATGCATTCCCCTCCAATCCCAGATAAATTCCCTGCTGTTTAAATGGAGTTTGTGTTGCCAACACCAAGCCCTTGCTCCAGGGGGAGGCTCTGGCATTCCTCCTGCTCTCCTGCAGGACAGGAATCCCAATCCAGGGTCTCTCTGCCGAGGTTGGATTTATTATTGGCAACTGGCCTCTGCTGTTGACTCCATGATTCCTGCTGTGATCCTGCAGGATAACTCTCTCCTAGGCTGGTCTCAGAGGGAATGTGCATTCCTTCCTTATCTCCCACCAGCGTGAGTTATGCTGGGAGAAATCAGTCCTTATTTATTAGCACAGCTCAGCCAAAACCATCTCCAGGATTTTCAATTGCACGTGCAAAAAATTCCACCTCCCTTTTCCAGCTCCCCTGGGGAGGTTCATTAGGAATAACCCCACCTCTCAGGGAATCAGATGCTCCTTCAGGGATCTTGACTCACAAGATGTTTGGAGACAGCTCCCAAAGAGGTTTGTGTGTTCAGCTCCTCTGTTTTCACTCGGTGCAGCCCTGGAAAAGCCTCTGGAAAGCTCTGGAACAAGCACAAGGGCCCTTATTTCTCCCTCGAACTCAGTGAGCAAAACTTGGATAAAAGGGGGAATCACTTTTCCTTCTTCCAGGTTTAAAAAAAAAATCAGGAGAAATTCGTAATCTGGTCCTGTTTATGGTGATTCCAAAGGTAAGGAGAGGAGTGTGCAGCGCCAGGGCAAAGTATCAGCCTCATCCCATGTGCAGGAACGAGAAGGACATGAAATTAAACCAGAATTAATGGCACACCCAGCTGGACAAGGACAATTTTGGCTCTGGCTGGAAGCGGAGGATGCACAGAGGTAAAGGATTACAAAGGCAGTGGGAGGGGTTGGAATCAGCAGGGAAAGGACAGAAAGGAGGAGCAGATGGATGAGGATATCAAAGAGCCTGAGAGGAGAAATGCAAGATCAGCAGCTCCCAGAGAGCAAAGAAATCGCTGGGACTTCCTTGGCATCGGGTTGTTAAAGTGCAATTAATAAAAGCTGTTTGTTGGAATTTGGATATTATGGAGCTGAATCTCGGAGCTGGAGGGGTCAGAAAATAAACTCCACAGCAGGACATGTCCTCCTTCCTCTTGTTCAGTCTCACACCACTGCAACTCCACGAATTTGGGGGGAATTACTCTTGATTTGTGTATCCAAGAGGAAGGAAGTGCTCTCTTGAGACAGGGTCAGCCCCTGGGCTGAGCATGGTTCAAGGTGTTTGCAAAGCACTCAGGGAATGTGAGAAGTTTTATTCCTCAAACACCTGCAAGGTGGGTTTCCATGCCCATGGCTCCTGCTGCAATCCATGGAGATTTGTCCTGGATGTGTAAAATCAGGGGTTTCATTGGGGGGTTCTCTTTGCTGGAGGGGAGAGAGAACTAAGAGGTGTTTTCTTAAAGCAGAAAAATGAGAAATTGTGAAGAAAAAGCACAAAACCCAGCAATCCCTGACCTGCAAATTCAGATTATTTGACTGGTTCTTCACAGACAAGACATTTTTGATCCCAGTGCAAAGAAAGAGGAGGAAGACCAGCCAGAAATATCATGAAACCAGTAATGGCCCTTTATTGACATAGAAAATGGTCTTGATAAAATCCATCCAAATGATTTTCTGTGCATATAATTCCCAGGGAAACTCTCTGAGGAGCTTTTTGAAGGAATGTAGTTATTGTTTTTGCCTTGTGTCCTTTTTGCTTGTCCTTTATTGAACAGAAATCCCATCACAGGAAGAGCTTTGACATCCTCTTTGCTCAGGGAGGTTGTCATTGCCTGCATTCCATGGGTTTTCCCTAAAAACTATCTGGGAAGACTCTGGGTGAGGTGGAAATGGTGGAAATCATATTCTCCATGTTCTGCACATGTCCTGTGTCTGGGGCCAGTTGTCACACAAGAAAACCCAAGAGCCCTATTTCCCTGCTGACAGGCAAAATAAAAAACTGGATGCAACTTTTTGGAATGCTTTTAGTCATGTCTGTGGTTCCAGGGAATGCTGGACTGGAAAATTTGGAGGCCTTGATGTGCTTCTTTCCTGGTGCACCTCAGACTGTTCAGAGTTTGCATTTTGTGGGGTGAAGGTTGGACACACTTTGCCTTTTTCTTCTCCATTTGGTGATTTTTTGGGATTTCTTCCCCCTAAAGCCATGTCCCATCAGGCTGCTGGTGTTCTACACCACTTGAGGAAACAGGGATCACGCTCCAGGACTGGTCCCAACAGTCCCATTTTTGTGGTGTATTTTGCTGCCAGTTTTCTTCACCCATTTTGAAATCCAATGGCTCGTGAAGACCTAAATTAATTTGAGGTGGGAACGTTAAGTATCATTAAATGTGATTAATCTCTTGCTGCTGCCAATCCCACAATCAGTTCTGGAATCCTCTGGCTGGATTTGCAGACGGAATCCTTGAGCTTTTTGCAGCCTGTGCAGGTTGTCTGTGCTCAATTCCCTTCATTTGCTTTGCTGCTGTTGGTTTTGGGCAGGGAGATACTGAAGTATGAAATTAAGGGGAAAAGGTAAACAGGTCTGGATGGGATTTGTGCTCCAGATTTTTTGGCTGTGTGATGTTACATGGAAGTAAACTCTCAGAGTACCTTTATCCCCAAGTTTACAAATACAAATAAGTCCAAATAAGACTCAGGCCATGATGAAAGATTCAAATATACACAGGGAGAGTGTTTATTTGTACGTGCTCTGGGCTCCTCTGTTTGTGTTCAGCAGTGGCTGTTTCATTGTAGGAGGTCCAAAAAAAGTTAATTCACCAAAAGAAGTGCAGTTTTGGAAACAGCAGGGAAGGCACTGAGGCTATTCGTGGATCTGCTTTTCAGTTTCTTTTTTTTCATTTTTTTGGAAAAAGTTTGTTTTGGCTTGAGCCAAACCAACCTTTCTCTGAGATCTTCATTTACCCAGCTCTGATGCACAGCCACGGCCAAAGCCAAGCTCAGTAAATTTCTCAGACTTCTTTTTTTTCCAGGGCTCTTTTCCTCTCCGCAGACCTCCCGAAGCGCCTGCTCTGCGGGTCCAAGCCGTGGACAGGTTTCCCTGGGATTCTGCTGGGTCTGGAAATGGTGTGTTGGACTTGCCTGGATCTGCTGGAAACACTTTCTCCTCCAGGCTCTGCTGCGTGTGAGTGCACAGACCTTGCACATTATGCTGAGCTTTCACAGATGGGCTGGGAAGAGCCAGGGCTGGAGCTAAATCCAGCACAACTGGAGTTAGGGAATTGTCCTGGTAGGGACAGGGGTCAGGGAATGCAGGAAGGTGGAATAAAGCATCTGGTCAGGTCTGTGTGCTGAAGGATAATCACAGACTCATGGGATGGTTTGGGTTGGAAGGGAAATTAAAGCCCATCCCATTCCACCCCCTGCCATGGGCAGGGACACCTCCCACTGTCCCAGGCTACTCCAACCTGGCCTTGGACACTCCCAGGGATGGGGCAGCCACAGCTTCTCTGGGCACCCTGTGCCAGGGCCTCCCCACCCTCCCAGACAGGAATTCCTTCCCAATATCCCATCTAAACCCACTCTCCTTCACCTCAAGGCCATTCCCTTGTCCTGTCATTCCAGGCTTTGCAATGAGCATTATCACTAATGAAAGATGCTGGTAAGGATCTGACTCTGAATGTCTTTATAAAGGGAATGTGTGGCATTCCAGGAGTTGGAATGTCCTTGCCATTCTCCTCGAGCTGTGCTTCCAGTCCAAATCCACATCCAGCAGGTGCCAAAATTCCCCTTGGTATAAGTGACTCCTCAGGATTTGCCTCCCATGAGTCTCACCTCTGGCCCTTCCACTGTTCCCGTGCCCTTTCCCTTCCCTGCCCACATCCCTGCCAATGTCTGTGGCATTACCTGTGTGGGCTATTCCTCCATTTCTCTTGCTCTCACTGCCTCCAGCATCCACTTTTCCTACTTATTTTAAAGGCCATTGCCACAGCTGCAGGCTGCCCATGGCCAGGAATTTGCCAGGGCATTACTCTCCCTCTACCCTCCTGATTTTATTGCCTTCCCAAGCTCGGTTCTTCCACCTCAAACCTTTCCATGTCACCAGTGTCAGGATTTAAGACCAGCTCCTGCAGCTTCAAGAGGCACCTCTGTTTTCATTCCTCCAGCCCCATGGACTGTTTTGTCCCAAAGCTTTGGGGACCAGGATGTGTGTGTGACATGATGAGACACCTCTGGAGCAAAGGACTGGGATTGTAGATCCAGAGATTAAAGACACAGGAGGGCCAAGTGCCAGAGAGGTTGTGTCACTTGGAAAAGCCACGAGCTGGGCTTAGCAGCACAAGCTTTTCCAGGGCTGGTGACTCACTTGCTGACATTTTTGGCCACTCTCCTGGGCTGGAAGGGGCACAGGGAAAAGCCATGGAGCTGCTCATTGCAGTGTTCCCTGCCCTGGGCAAAGCACTGCAGGAGAGGGGCATCACCGAGGGATTCCTGAGGGATTCCTGAGGAATTCCTGGTGTCTTCTGTTGCCTGCTGGGAAGGGTTTGCTCCAGCACTTGGACTTTTAGGTGTTGCATTACTCATGGTGATAGCTTTGGGCTGCATTTAGGAAAGAATGAAAACCTTAGTGTCTCATTCTCCCTAAGAAACTGGGAAAAAGGACCTTTCAAAACACTTCACGTAGCCAGTGAAACCTGAAATTTTCCCAGTAATTCCCCTTTAAGTGTTACAGATGTGTCTTTCCTGTTTCCCAAGGATAATTCTGTGTGTTCTTTTCTTTTGTATAATGCTGTCTGTGTTTCAGTGGGGAAATATTGAATCTGGCATTTAGGAATTGGCTCTTAACTCTCAGCACTGATCCCTGTCTGTGCAGAAAGAGAAGCTGGATTCCAGCAGGATGGATCTTACATCATCTGAAGAGGTTAAATTCATTTTTTCTGTGCAGAGTGGGGTGGTTTCTTATTTGTGGGATTTTTTGTTATTTTTAATGCTGTGCTTCTTGGATTCATGATTGTACTTTCCTTCCTGCAGGTGTCTTGTGCCTCCTCTGCCTTTGGCACCTGCTGAGTGTATTTTAGAGGGGATTAATTTGGAAGTATTTTCTGTCCTGATTCTAAAATAAGCTTAAAATCTCTACTTTGGTTTAGACTTCTCAAATTTGGGAGTAGGGAGTTGAAAGACTCGGAACTACACCTCTTGGTTTTGGTGCAAATATCCCAATTTTCTTGTTTTTCAACAACACATGTGCTTCCAGGTTTGGGTTTGCTGAAGGGAAGGAATTTTCCCTTTTGAAAACCTCTTTCTGCTTTCTTTTCCAGGAGAAAGGCAGGAGGAAAAAACAGTTTAAACTTGTGGCAGGACTATTTCTGTAGGGGAGGAAAAACCAGGGTGGTGTCCAGGGGGAGAATTCCCTTTGGAAACCTCTGGCATGGCAGAGGTTGTGGTGTTGTTTTCTCCAGGTGGCAGCTCCCTGGATCATCCCTCTGCTCTTTTCTTTGCCAACATCTGCTCCACAGCCTCTGAAGTCACCACAAGTTTTTGCCCTTCATTTCCAAGGCTTTTAGATAATGTTTTGTGCTCATGCAAACGAACGTGAGCGTTAAATATCCTGGGAAGTCTCTTTGGCTTTTTCCATCAAACGTGTCACTTAAATAACCCAATTAGATGAAGCCCTTTCATTTCAGATGATGTTTAGATGATGCATGTAATTGCCCTGAGAGTGCAGCTGGCCAGCTGGCAGGGAGGTTGTAAGAGATGTAAAACATGTTAATAAAAACAAGACCCTCCTTGGGTTTGGACTCTGGAAAGGGATGGAAGGCCAGGGCATTCCGTGGGGTTTGAAAACAGCCACAGGCACCAGGGAGCTCTGAGGACAGAAATCTCTCTCTGACCTCTTCTGCCTTGAATTTGAGCTCCAACTCACAGGGTGCTCTTAGAGTTGTAAATATACTGAGCTGGACCCACACAGATCATCAGTCCAGCTCTTGTTCCCCACTGTGTCCCAGAGGATCATCCCAACCCTCCTGCAGCTCTGGCAGCCTTGGGGCTGTGCCCACTGCCCTAGGGAGCCTGGGCAGTGCCCAACCCCCCTCTGGGCAAAGAAGAGCCTTGGCCTGAGATCCCCCCTGCCCCTGCCCTGACACAACTCCAGCCCCTTCCCTGGGCTCCTGGCCCTGGTCCCCACAGGGAATGGCTGTGCAGGGAGGAGCCTGGGGCTCACCATCCTTCGGGCCTGAGGTGCAAAAGCCATGGAACACATCCCTTCCCAGGCTGTGCTGTGCTGAGCTTCCAACCAAGGGATAAACCCAAGGGATGAACATTCAGAGGTCAGGGCAGGTTTTGTTGGATCCCAGACAAAGGCTCTTCTTTGCCCAGAGGGTGGTTGGGCACTGCCCAGGCTCCCCAGGGCAGTGGGCACAGCCCCAAGGCTGCCAGAGCTGCAGGAGGGTTGGGATGATCCTCTGGGACACGGGGAGGACTCTTGGGGCTGGGCCTGTGCAGGGCTGAGGGTGGGATTCCATGATCCTTGGGGGTCCCTTCCAGCTCAGCATATCCTGAGATCTTCCATGATCTTGGAAAGAGCCTTTTTGGGATTTAGGATGTAGCTGGTGGTTCTTCTTCCCCTCCTTGCTCATCCTGCTCTGGGAGGACACACAAGTGCTCCCCGCCACGTCCCTGGGAATGGCTCTTGGCTCCCTCTTCCCTCCGTCCCCTCCAGCGCATCCATCTGCGGAGCAGAGCGCTGCGAGCAGTGACTCCCTCAGCAAGGCAGGAGTGTCTCTGGGAGGGGGCCAGCTCCATGTGTATAATATTTCCATTAACTCAGGGAGCGAATCCCGGGCTCGGGGCCCAGGCCGTGCCGGAGTCACGGTGCTCATCCATCACTGGAATGTCAGCGGGGCCGGAGCACGGCGTGGAGGCTCCCACCTGCTGGGAGAGTGGCAGTGCCTTCCCATGGTGGGATGGCTCCTGGGACAGCCCTGAGCTGTTCCTGACCTCATCCTCGAGCTGTGCTAGGGATGCTCTGAGTAATGCCTGGCACTGCCAGCTTCCCACCATGGAGCTTCCCGGCTCCAGGGCACCTGCTGCCATTCCCGGCGCCAGGGAGGTGACAGCAGCTCCCTGGCTTGCTGGGATTAACTGGAATTTCAGGGAGGTGACAGCAGCTCCCTGGTTTGCTGGGATTAACTGGAATTTCAGGGAGGTGACAGCAGCTCCCTGGCTTGCTGGGATTAACTGGAATTTCAGGGAGGTGACAGCAGCTCCCTGGTTTGCTGGGATTAACTGGAATTTCTTCTCAGCCGTGCAGGGAACACACATCTGGTCAGCAGGGACATGCTTTTCCAGGACCCTCTTTCCTGCACGGAGTCCATCCCAGCTGGAGCCAGGAATTCTTCTCCCTGGAGCTCTTGCTGTGCTGACACATCCTCTCAAGCCACAACAGAGCAAATCCTGCTTGTTGGGGTTTACTTTTAATCCTGCTCCAAGCCAGAAAGTGCTTAGTGCTTTTCCAAAGGGTTTGGGCCACGTCAGGGATGGTGGCTGCATCCTCTGCTCTCTCAGAGAGGGATACAAGAGGGATGGGCTCCTTCTCCAGCTAAAACAGGTCATCTCATCCAGTAAAGAATCCCTGCTTCCATGGAAAAGCACCTCCCACTTTACCTGGGGCTCCTCTTCCCTGCTCCACCTCAGGATCCACAGGGCCCACCAAGGATTGCTCCATTTGTAGACCTCAACCTCCCCAGCCCCAGAATCCAGGAAAACAATCCCAGCACGATCTCCCCATGCTGCCACTTCCACTTACAGATCCCAGTGATGATGGGGTTTGTCCATGCTGTGGCCTGGAGCACCTGAGTGTGGAACAGGGACCTTCCTCCATCCACAAAATCCAGCTGGAACCCTCCAGGAAAGGCGTTGTTGATGCTCTCCCTCTGCCCCTTTGCAGCCCTGGCTGCTTTATTTTCCCTTTTTTCTCCTCTCTCCCGAAGCACAAAAGGACATTCTTGTCCCCAGGTATTTTTTCCTGCATATTTGCAGCATGAGCAAAGCAGGAGGGGTGAGGGCAAGGAAGGGGGATGGAAAGGTTGGGGGGGAAAAAATTCTCCCACAGGTCTTGGCTTACAAGGGACAGCTGAGTGTGTAAATCCCAGCTCCAAAGGCGGATGCTGGGAGCTTTCCTGGAAGCCTTTCCCCTCCTGTCCCTGAGCTCTGGCTGAGCTGCTCTGAGGGAAAATGGGAAGGGGAAGATGGGAAGGGAAGAATTTTTGAACGCTCCAAAAGTCAGATATCAAAAAACCCCCATCCCACAGATGTTGAGCTGAGCAAACCCAGCCGGGGAGGACGCTGGGGAGGTGGGGCTCCATCATTTGTGCATCCAAGACATCGTTGTTTCATGGGGAAAATGTTCCCACAGAGGGACAAGTGTCCCTCTCACACAATAAGCTGGTGATTGGCTTGGCTGGGGGATCCCAAGGCGTTCCAGGCACAGAGTGCCCGTAAAATTCCCTGTGAATCCCCAACCCCAGCGCAGGGCTTTTCCTTTGGTATTATCTCTGGATCTCAGCAAGCCTGTCAACCTCAAGATAAAGTTAATTTTGTGGCTCCAGTATTTAGTTTGGGAGGCAATTCTTAGCCAACAAGGAGGGACTGGCTGCTGCCCAGCGCCCCCACTAAGCATCTTTAATTAACATATTAATTAATCCAGCCCTGATTTTTGTTAGATGTGTTTTCATCCTGTCCCAGAGCAACGTTAGTGCTGTGAAAACACAGTTTCCAAACGTGCATTTCATTTACATCTGTGTGGGTGCACACAGGTATGTGAAAGGTACCTCAGCTGAGACAAGTGCTTATTGGAAACATGTTTGCTGGGAATTCCACATGGATCCCTCATTAAACACCACGGGATTGCTGCCTCAGGCTCTCTCAGCACCATATGCAATAAATATGGCTTTAATAAGCCCTCATTAATGAGTGGACAATAACAGCTTTATTAAGCTTAAATTAAAGGCATGCTGGGGAGCCTTAAGCTGAGATTACATGGTGTAATGGAACATACTGGAATTTGGGGGGGGTTAAGGCTTCCTGCAGGCCCTTGAGGGGGGAGATGCATTCCCTGAAGGTCTGGTCCTGCCCTGGGATCTGGATTTGCCTGGGAAGCTGATTTCAGTGCTGGAGCATCCTTTGGAAGAGGGATCCAGTGGGAACACAGCCACTGGTTGAGGGAGGGTGTTGGGGCAGGGTAAGAGAACTGCCTGAGGTTTCTGCAGTGGTGCCTAAGCTTTCCTTGCAATAATTTGGGAAGAGGGGGAGGTTCCAGCCCTGCTGTCCTGCCCATGGGATGGAACAGAGCCTCTCCCACTCCATTCCCCTGCAACATCCCAAGGAATTGTCCTTCCCTTGCAATTGCAGGGTGTTGCAGTGAATTTCTGAGTCCCAACGTGTCTCCATGGGTGGGCACAACATGAAGAGCCTTTTCTATGTTCTTTTAATTCCTTGTGGGAGCTCAGCTCCTTGAATCCTCCAATAAACCACAGCACTTGATGTGTCTGCAGCTGTTTAACCCCTGCCTACCAAAATCCAGGATGGATTCCATGCCCAGAGTGTGTCTGTGGAATTGTGCTGAGTCTGGGATCAGGCAGCTCTCCTGTTGTCCTTGAGTTTAGGGAGCAGTCTGGAAGACAATCCAAGGACCATTTGTTGCTTTGGGCCCCAAGGGAGCAGGCAGGAGCGAGGGGTGCCAGGAAGGAACCCCACTCTTTATTGGCTGATCATAAAACCATGGGAAAAGCACAATAACACCTGGGCACAAATATCTAAAGTACACTAAGCACAGGAATTTAGCTGGAAAAAACTGAGGACAGCCTACAACAGAATCCCAAGCTATTGGAAGGCTATTTGCTCTATCCCATTCCACTGTTTTACCACCTCTGCATCCTCCCTGGGCTCTGGAATTTGCTCCCCTGGGGAAGGGGGTTCCATTTTGTGCTGTCTCCCTGCTCCTGCAAAATGGTTTTCAAGCCTGTAGCCACCAGATTCTGTCCTTCCCAGGAATATCCAGCCCATAAACCTTCCTGGCAGGGCAGGGTTTGGGTTGTGTCTCCAAGGATCCATTTGTTCAGAGCTGACTCAGGGAAGCTCAGACCTGTCCTATATCCAGGCACAGAAAAGCCTGTCAAGATTGTGACCATCCTGCTTCCAGAGGCCTCAGGAAAACACTTGGGAGTTGGGATGAATCAGACCTTCCCCTAAGCCCAAAGCCTGGGACTTGCATCAGCCCTATTCCCTGAATCCTGTGACCTGAACCTCCTGAACTCCCTCTGCTCCTCTCCCAGTGCTTCCCAACCCTGCAAATCCCAGCTGGATCCCTGGCCAGCCCTTCCTGCCCTCTCTCAGCTTCCCTCACCCTCTGGGCTGACCTGCCTGGCTCTCATTGCTTCAGCTATTTCTCATTCCATTTCCTTTTGAGAAGTCACATCATTCCCAGTTCCCTCGACTTCCTGGGACTGGATGAGCGTGTGTCCAGTTTTAGATACAAACTGTACTTGGGATTGGGATTTAACTGAGCTGAGCCAGCCCAACATGTGTCACCCACACGTGTCTGAGGACACTTTGAGGCAGTGATGATGCTGTGAGAGGAGATTTGGGCAGTGAGGGGGTTCCTTGTGTTCCTTCTGACGTCTTTCTCTCTCCTGACAGGACAAAGCGATCCACATTCCTCCTTGAATCCATCGGCTCCTTGCCAGGGATAAGCAGGATCCAGCAAGAAGGATTTGTTGAGTTGGCTCCCCTGGATATTCCACTCTGTGAGGAAACTGGTGGGGTGTGTTTTAGTACAAAGATTCCAGCTCTGAACTGGCTGGGAAGCACGGGATGTTTCTGCAGAATATTCCAGTGTTTGATAGACAGGATGAGGAGCAATGGGTTCAAACTGAAAGAGGAGGAAATTAGGTTAAATTTTAGGAATAAATTCTTCCCTGGGAGGGTGGAGAAGCCCTGGGACAGGTTTCCCAGAGAAGCTGTGGCTGCCCCATCCCTGGAAGTGTTCAAAGCCTGGTTGGATGTTGCTTGGAGCAACCTGGGATAATAGAAGATGTCCCATGGCAGGGGGTGGAATGGGATGGGCTTTAAGTTGCCTTCCAATCCACACCAGTCTAGGATTCTATAAAATGTGACTGGGGAGGCAATAAAAAATAAGATTTTGGGGTGAGGTTGTCTTGCTCTTTTAGTCTGGATTTTGAGGATATTTGTAGTGTTTTAGTGAGGTGGAGTTTATTCACATGTGCTTGAAATTGGGCTGTTTTCCTGCTGCAGCCTAAAATGTGTTGGATGTGTGTGTTTCCCTCTTCAATGCCAGCTAAAATGTGGATATTAAATCCAGTCTCATGGACTTCTCTGCACACAAACCAGGCAAAAGACATTTTGCCTCAAAGCCTCTTCAGCAAGAACAGCAAACTTCCCACCTCTGCATTTTACAGGATCTTTGCTCCACACTCGAGAAATATTTGGCTCCAGCAGAAAACCCAGAGTAGGGAATGTCATCCCTGCACAGATTTCCTGAGGAGACACAGCATTAAGCTCTGAGCTCACTCCTCTTCTGAGGCATCTGCAAAAGCAAGGACATAACTAAGTAAATATTAGATATAAAAGCATCCTCATGGCTGCGTTTTTCCCACTTCCAATTGTTTCCTGGATCAATGGGAGTTTGGGGAGGCTCTGAAGTATCAGCTGGAGGCTTCAAAGGGCTCAAATCCCCAGGGCAAGTGCTGTGCAAATGCCACAAAATCCTTCTCCCTGCCCTGGAAAGGGAGCAGGTAGGGAAGAGGGGGATATACAGCCACTTTCTCATCCCACCCCAGCCTGGAAATCCCATTTTGGTGGGTTCCTGCTTCCCTTCTGGTGGCTTGTCCAAAGGATGCCAGGGCAGGGCTTGGCTGTTGGACCAAGAAAATGCTCCCAGAATCTTTCCTTTAGGTATCTCCATAAGCCCAGGCACCCAAATATTGGGAAGGGAGGACAATGGGTTTGTTAAAGGGTCTTTTTGTGTGTGTTTGTGTTTTTAGGGCCATGTTAGGGACGAGTTTCTGCATTTTCCTTTGTCTACCCAGCTGTAAATGGGATTGACTTCCCAGCATGGAAAGGGCAGGGTGTGACCAAGGGTTTCCTGGGGTTAACTTGAGTAGGGCTGAGCTTTAGGAGTTACTCAGAATCCTTCACACACAGTCACTTTCTCCTGAGCACTTGGACAAGTGTTTTCTTTAGCATTAATCACTGCAGCTCCCCCTCAGCACAGAGTGTTGTGCAAGCCATTGGGTCAGCACGTGGAGCTTGGAATATCGGGATCAGGACCTACTGAAACAGTCAATGAGCAGCCTCTCCCCATGGAAACATCCCAGAATGCAGCCCTGGGGGTGAGGGTGTCTGAGCAGAGGAAAGACCTCAAATAGTGCAGAAAAGCCCCATGATTTAGGGCCAGGCTGCAGTTCTGTACCTGTGTGATCCCTCTGAGGAAACACCTCCCCAGGATGGAGCTGGGGTGGGAATCTCTCCTCAGAAGGGAACTTCCTGAGGCAGAACAGCGTTGGGAATCCTGGTGGGACTCAAGCCTTTGGCTCCAGCATGTCTAGGAACTGGAAAGCTGATGATTAGATAACTAAACCACCCTCATTTTACAGCTCAGGCTGCCTTTGATCAGAAGGGGAGGGAAGAACACCAGGCTCCTGGGCTGAGGGGAGAAAGGCTTGGGATTGAAAGAAGTCTTGGATTACTGCAGTTGAAGTACATGACTTTACTCCAGGGTTTGCTCCTGGTTTGGGGAAGTCTGACCCCTCAGTGCCTCAGTTTGCCCAGGTGTTGCTTTGCTGGTTCAGTGCCCCCCAGCTCTGGGATCCCACCACAGGAAGGACATGGATGATCAGGGATGGAGCAGCTCTGCTGGGAGAGATGGGATTGTTCAGCCTGGAGAAGAGAAGCTCTGGAATGACCTGATTGTGGCCCTCCAGGACCTGAAGGAACTACAAGAAAGACAGAGAGAGAGACAATTTCCAAGGGCCTGGAGTGACAGGACAAGGGGGAATGGCTTCAAACTGTCAGGGAGTAGGTTTAGATGGGATATCAGGAAGGAATCCTTCCCTGGGAGGGTGGGGAGGCCCTGGCACAGGGTGCCCAGAGAAGCTGTGGCTGCCTCATCCCTGGGAGTGTCCAAGGCCAGGTTGGAGCAGCCTGGGACAGTGGGAGGTGTCCCTGCCCAGGGCAGGAACTGGATGATCTTTCCAACCCAAACCACCCTGTGATTCTGTGGCTCAGTAACCTGACCATCTCACTTGCTCCTTGCTCTGAATGGGCCCAGCAGGGACTGGGAGCCTCCAGGGCTCCTGCACTTTCCTTTGGATTTGAAGTCTGAAAGGGATTTGGAGAGGCCACAGCCTGCTGGCTCTGGGCTGATGCTCTGCAGGATTGCAGCATTCCAACCCCCTGGAGGGAGGGGAATGCCCTGCAGGAGGTGGGGGGATCCTCTTGGAACCCAGAGAGAGTAGACCTGGGGTTGGGTGGGCTGAGGCCACTGGGGAGCCAAGAGCTCCTGAATCCTCCTCCTGGCTTTGCTGCAGGCTCATTCCATGACTCCATGTCCCTGTTTTCCCATCTGCAAACACCCATCTCTGAGGGGTTGATGGAATTGCTGGTGGAATATGATGGTCCTGGACGTACAGGTCCCTCCTCCAGCCCCACTTTGCTCGTGCCAAAATCAGGCACTCCCACACTGATCCTCCCCAGACTTACTTATGCTGCTTTTCCTTTGGAATCAGGGAGGGAAAGGGAGAAGAAAGGTGTTTAATTGCCTTTTTTTCTCAGTACCCTCAAACCAGTGATCAGAATTTTCTCCCAGTTGACTCTCAGCTAAAAAATTTCCTCAAATTGAGGCAATTTCTGCTCAAAAACATTGACTGACAGTGCCAAACTCATCCCACAGATGCTCCTACTGCAGCAGACAGCCCAGAAAGTGGGAAGAGGGATCAAACAGCAGGAAAGAGAAATGAAAAAAAAAAAATAATTAAAGATAAAAATAAGATTTAAACATTTCTGATGAAGCTCGTCAGGGTGGGAGTGAAATCCCCAAACACAGCCCCAGCCTCTTTGATCTCTCCTGGTGCTGATGTCCTTATCTCCAGGGGAGATATTCCTGTTTCCTTCCTTGCCTTGGGAAGTCCATCCCTGCCTGGAGTGGGCTCCAGCCTGGGCTGTGTGTTTTTCCTGGTTGCTAAGCTTGTCTCATGCTCTGTTAATGCCTGGTGAGATCATGGTGCCGTTTAGCATTTCACGGCTAATTCGGGGGTTATTCATTAGAAAAATCAGGAATAAGCAGGTGTATTCAGAGCCTGCCTTCGTGGGAAGAAGGAAAACAACCAGCTCGGGAAACTCCGTGAATTATTCGGGGAGAGCAAAGGGTGGCTGAAGCTGGGGGAGCATCAGGGGAGGTGGGAATTTCTTTCCAGCAGAGCTGGATCTGAAGCTTTTCATGCTGTTGACCCTGCAAATGTTGGAGGGTGAGTGGATCTGTGTGTAGGTAGACTTGTGTTCCCGAAGGGAGCCTTGGGAAGCAGGATTTGCAGGAGTCCTGTGGAATGGTGAGGGGTTGGAGAGCAGTGTGCCCACAGCATCCCTGTCCTTCCACCTCGCAGGGAACTGAGCTGTTTTCTGGCTGATCTGAGGCAGAAAATGTGGGATAAATCACATTTCGAGCTGCTTGGTTTGGGGTAGATTTGGGGTAACCCCAAAACTGCTGGAATGTTCCTCTGGAGCAGCTCCGTGGAGACAAACTGTGCTTGTGATCCCCTGGAACACCAAGGATTGCTTCTGGATCCTTGTCCAGGCAGATGAAATCCATAACCTGCTCCTGTGGAGGGGCCTGGATGCAAAGTTAAGGTGCTGTTTCCCAGGAAAAACTTTCACCTGTGATGTGTTAAAAAGGGAAATGTTGAATCCTGAAAGGAAAAAATAATAAATAAATAAGGTGTTCTAGACCAAAACTTGATCATTCTCTGCCCAAAATGGTGATGCTCACTTTTCAGGGTTTGGTCCTTTTGTTTTCCAATAAAACAAGTCAAACACTTCCAAGGAAATTGGATGCTTTTGGGGAGCTTTCTCCAGTTAAATGAAAACTCAACTTTCCCTTGGAAAAAAAGGCTTAATGGACATTTTTAAACTGCCTTAGATGGGATTTCTACAGTCCAGGCTGAAGGAAGGAAATTCTGTAGGAGAAACATGGAGCAAAGCAGACCTTGGGAATTCCAGCCTTATCAGAGACTGAAATTACACCTCCTGCACTTAATGTTGAATTCTCCCAGTGCTGGTTTTTAATGGAGTGTTCAGACTGGTGCCTGTAAATCCCAGCCTGGGGAACAGGAGGCTTTGCCACGTTCATCCACGAGACTTGGGGGTTATTCCTGGGGGGAATGAATGGGAGCAGAGACTCCCCAGAAACACTGTGCCCTTGGGATGGGTGCACAGGGAATGGGAATGGAGCAGAAAGGTCCCTTTCACACCCTGGAATGTGGGTCTGCAGCTCTCCCATGCTCAGGAGCAGGGACTGATCTCATCCCCTGCAGCTGCCCCGAGTCATTGGGGATGACAAGCGTGAAAAGTGGTGGATTATTAATTCCAGAGGCTGGAGATGCTTGGATTTTCCACGCTGGAAGTTAGACCCTTGCTGTTGTTGTTGTTGTTGTTTTCAGTGTGATTTTTTTTTTCTCCTTCTTCAGAAGTGGAGCCTTCCAAAAACCTCCCTGGCAGAGTCCAAGGTGTGGCACTTGGCAGCTCACGTGGCAGGATTCCCAATTCCTTCTTTTAATTGAGGTTTAATCACAGAATCCCACTGTGGTTTGGGTTGGAAGGGAACTGAGAGACCATCCCATCCAACCCCCTGCCATGGGCAGGGACATCCTCCACTATCCCAGGTTGCTCCAAGCCCTGTCCAGCCTGGCCCAGTTTCTCTGGGCTGGTTTATTGAAGTCCTGGAAATCTTTTAAGGGGAGGAGAAAGGTTCTCCAAAATAGAAGAGCCTTGGAGCAATGTGAAGAAAAGGAAGGAAAAAACTATGGCTTAAGATCCTGCTCATGCTTAGAAGAGAGATCCAGCACTACCTGTGGCTCTTCTCCATGAACAATCCCATCCTCTGTGGCCCACTCTGAATTTAAATAAACCCCAAAGCACATTTTCTGGGATATATAACTTAAATCTCTTTGTTCCATGGGCTTGGCTTGTGATTCTCCAGGTCCTGATGGAGAAATATGTGTAGGAAGGGGGAAGGGGGGTGGCTGTGTCTGGGTTTTATCTCTGTGCCTCTATTTTACACCCAATTTGTGCAGGGACAGATGCAGAAATAAATGCACAGTAAGTGGAAGATCTTTCCAGCCCTTTTTCTTCTTCCTAAATATGTTTATATGAACCCAACATATATTTGCTCTCATTAAGGGAAAGTTTAACCTCACTTTTTTCTTTCTGACAAATAGTAAATTCACTTAAAAATGTGGTGCAGAAATGACTCACAAATACCAGTCTCATTTAACAAGTACATTTGAGCCAGAAAAGGGTCTCTTTTTTTGATGTAGAAATGTTTTGCTTTGACATTTTTCAAAATAAACCCTTTTGACCTTTCTTTTTGTACAGGGGATTTTCAAGAATTGAGCAAATTAAGAGAATAAAATGTCCTACTAAATTAAAAGAATAAACTGCCAAATTAAGAGAATGAATCAAAGTGAAACAGAATGCTGCTTTAAATCAGTGAAAATATTAAGTTGACCCAGTTTTATTTATATTTGGCTTTTTCTGCTGAAAACTCTCCCAAGAGTCTGTTACTTTTGACCCAAACTTCAAGTTTCTCCTGCTTTATTTTTTTTCCTTCCCCAGTTTTAACCACCGAGGTCACAAACCTTTTATGTTCAGCAGAAAAGCTGCTCTCAAATTATAGCCATGAACTCTTTGCTTTCTGATTTTTCCAAGGGAATTCAGCTTGGTCGAAATTCCATATTTTGTCTCCTTTTCTGGCTGGGCAAAGCCACTTTGAAAGGAATAACGACTAAAAAAATAGTAATTAAAACTGAGTCCTGGTTTAGAGGACTTCGAATTAGTGGAGTTACGGATATCTCCCAAATATTTTGGGTGAGGCTTGGAACACCTGGGCTAATGAAAGGTGTTCCAGGGGGTTGGACTAGAGGAGGTTGAAGGTTCTTTCCAACCCAAACCATTCTGGAATTCTAGGATTTACCTCCCTGGCTCTCTGCTTGTTCCAGGGCTGGTTTGGAGGCTGTTGGAGCATTTCATCCCCAGTCCCGGGAGGGTAATTCCAGGCAGAGCCCCCAGATGAGCCCCCAGGCCTGATTTCAATCAGCCCAGCCCAGGGCAGTGGGGTGATGTCAGCCCTGAGCACCTTTGGGGTCCCACCCAAATTCCCCCCTCTCCACCTCCTTCCCTGCCAATTCCCACACGCCCGGATCCAAGTCATGAATCGCAGGGATGAGCAAAGCCCGGTCCCCAGCCCATCTGGGCTTCCCACATTCCCAAATTTCACGTGAAAACAGCTCAAAAAATTGCCTTTTAAACCGGGCCTGATGCTCTGATCTCATCAAAGCTCCAACTCTGAGCTCCAGCCCAAACCCCTCCCGTGGCATCTGCAGCTCTTTAAGGGCAGTTAAATCCTCCTTAAGGGGGGATAAAGCCCCTTTCCCAAGTGCCCGGTGACTGGGAGGACCTTGGAAAACCTTGGCTTGACATAATTTTTCAGGAAGTCTTAAATTCTCCCCTCTCAACTTTTCCCAGGTCAAATCCACAAATGATTTCTGTGCTTTACAGGCAGCTCCTAAAAGCTTAATAATTAAGAAAGTGCTTGTGGCTCAGGCCAAAGAATTCTGTTGATTTTTCTCAGCCAGTAAAAAAAAAAATCTGAAGGGGTTTCTTATCAAATCAAGACCTGCTTCGGTCCATAGGGAATTTTTTTTATTTCCATTCCCATTCTTTCAACCAAATTTAAAAGGTGAAAATTTAGAAGTGGCGACCTGCTTGGAATTGGAAAACCATTGAGGGACCAACCCTGGGCTGAAAAAGTTGAAGGGGACTATTTTTACTCCCTCCAAATTGTTTCCTTTTGGAATAATTTGCAAAACTAGCCTGAATTTGTGCTGTTCATGGATTTTTGAGACTGTTTCAGGGGAAAATGGGATACAGGTGTGCCCAGGATAAGTCCTGCATGGATTTTATTCTCATTTTCGCTCTCCAGGTATCAGAGATATTTGGGTGGAAGCAGCAAACCCTGTGAGTGCTGTGCCACCCATTTTTTTTAGGTGATTTTCCTGGCCTTTCCTGTTTTTCTGGCTAGGCTGGCAGGAGAGGAGCTGCTGGGAAGGTGAAAACAAGGGAAACTTTGACTGGAGGCATCCAAAACAAATCATTTGTGTAGTGATTGGAGCCTGGGGCGTGTTCAGCTCAATGGGGCCATTCATGTGGGAGCCCTGAGCCCTTTGCAGGGAAAGGCTCCGTGATTCCAGGTGGGAAAAGAAAGGTCACACAGCCCTGGGCTCACCCCTCCTTTATCCCTGTCCAACCTGGAGCAGCCTGGGAGGAGGTGGAAGGAGCCAGACCCTGCCAGGGAGGGAGCACATGAATCCCTGGAGAGGAGAAAAACGAGGTTAAGTCCGGATCTGGTTAAGTCTGAACCAGAGAAGGTGTTTCATCTCTCCAGCCCTTCCTGTGGATCAAACCAAGGATCAAATCAAGGATCAGGCAGCACCTTGTACAAGGGTGTGCAGTGCCAGGAAAAAGGGGAATGGCTTCCCACTGCCAGAGGGCAGGGAGAGGTGGGATATTGGGAAGGAATCCTTCCCCAGGAGGGTGGGGAGGCCCTGGCACAGGGTGCCCAGAGAAGCTGTGGCTGCCCCATCCCTGGGAGTGTCCAAGGCCAGGTTGGAGCCACCTGGGACAGTGGGAGGTGTCCCTGCCCATGGCAGGGGGTGGAATGGGATGGACTTTAAGGTCCCTCCCAACCCAAACCATTCTGGGATAATAAAGCCAGGATTTGAATTTGGGTGAACAGAGGTGGAAAAATGCTCGGCTGTTGAAATCCAAACAGGCTGGAGAGGGATCCTGCACAGAGCAGCCTCCGGATGAGATTGTGAGGAAAAATCATAGGAATATTCTGATCCTTGGCTGGAGTCAGATGAGGGAAGAGCTGGAAGGGGTATTTCCCCCCCAATGGAGCTACAGCTTCACTTGAGCTGAATCAAACTGTGAATTGTCCCCTCCCTGCCAGGTGACATCCAACAACATCCCAACCTTCCCCTTCACCCTCACTCAGGACAATGTTGCCTCAATCCTGACCTCTCCCAGGACATGTCACCTTCAACTTATAAACATCTCTGTCTTTACCAGCCTGAAAAACAGGGAAGTGACTTGGGAAAACAACAGGCACTGATTAAATCCATGAAATACATTCAGTGTGATCTTCCTTTAGATCCAGTGGCTTCTGCAGGGAAACTAAAGCTGCACCTGGTAGGAATGAAGGAATTAGTCTGGACTTGGCTGATCTGGAGATGGAAACAATTTGCCTTTCAAGGAGAGGGAGGAGGAAGACAAGATTAGAAGGATCCTGAGGGGGAGGTGGGGGAAGAAATATTATTTTCAAATGCAAGTTTTCTGTTAGAAACGTCCAAAGTGGATTTTTCTCCTCCTACAACATTCTGACAGATCTTTTTCAAAGGCAGCCTGAAACCTTTTAAAGGGAAATATCAAAGGAAACGTTTTTGGTGTTTTTTTTCTTTCACTGACATTTTTCACAAACCCAAAATATATTTTTTGACAGACTCCAAAGTGACCCAGATCCTCGATCCAAATGCAAATGGAAATTTAGGAGCACTTACCAACCTATCAAAGAGCTCTAGGTCAGGCTTTTCTTTTCCTCTTCCACCTGCAGCTGCTGCAATTCCCCACGAGAAATGTGAAAACAGAACAAGGAAACCCCTTGTGTGGGTTCTTTTTGGTGCTAAATCCTTGGGAAAGCTGTTCTACATCCCTTTTTCTCGGTATTTTTTGCTGGCTGAACTGGCAGGGCTCAGGATGCTGAAGATTTGGGGTGGTTTGGACTTTTAGGAGCCTTTGGAAAGTTCTCTTTGAGGGTGTTGTGGGAGAAGGGAAGCCCTGACGGGTTTAATTTGCACCACTGGCAGCTTTTCCCACATCCTGGGAAAACCAAGACCTCAAAGGGGTGGAAAAGGACAAACAAAGTGACACCAAAATATCCCAAATTCCTGGGAGGGGGGATATCTGCAGGAATTCTGCACTGGAGGGGGAGATGGAGGAGACCCATGAGGTTCTGGTTGGAAACACGTGCAGGAAAAATGGGCAGGAACAGGAACATTTGGTCATCTTTCCTGAAAATTCATGGAAAAACTGTACTCTGGGACAAGTTGTTTTCCCCTCTCAACCCCCACCTTTTGTCAGAGGGATGCTGTGACTTGGATAAAACCAGAGCAGAGGCTTAAATCCCGCTGTGGGTTTACTTTGGGTCACTCCAAAGGCACCAGGAGGGTTTGTGTCCCTTGGTACAGGAATGGGAGCAGCCTGGAAACCCACATTCCACACACCTGGAGACAAACCAGCAGCATTCCAGCACCCCTCTCACCTTCCCAGGGATTGTCTTGTGCAATTCCTCATCACCATTCCAGTTAAGCTGAGCTCCAAGGTGATGCCAAAGCTGTGCCTGGCAGGGCTTAGGCAGAGACTGTCCCTAAAAACCACGGAGCTTGACATTCCAACATACCCATTCCTTGTTATTTTGTTCCTCTTCCCACAGAGCAGAAAATGGGAGGGTTTTTTAGGGAGGAAAAAAAGGCAGGCAGGGATTTGTGGGAAGTCTTATTTGCTCTAATTTGCCTGATGTTTTTAGCAAGTGCTGGAAGGGGAGCTGGGCTTTTTCCAGAGCGTGGAATCTCCTTTGTTTTATGTGTCTGTAGATATGTATCTCTCTATATATAGATACTTACATACACATGTATGGATATAGAAAGTTTTTTCAGCACAGGACATCAAACCCCACATCATTTATTTCCTCTCCTAATGGCAGATCCCTGGAGCCCTGATTCCTTGAGTTATTCCAAAAATGCAGCTGTGTGTTGTGAATGGATGGAAAACTTCTCCTCTCAGTAGTTGAAACATTTTCAGGTCCTCCTCATGTCCAGGAGGGGCCCTGGAGCTCTGGAACCATCCAGGAAAAATCCAACCCCTGGTACCTGTGAACATCCATGTGGAATAATTCTTGCAGGAGAGGAGGAGTTGATGCTCAGTGGTCCCTAAATCCACACCAGTCCACACACAAAGCCTTCCAGGGATGTCTGGGAATCCTTCCTGGGACAAGTTTCCAAATTGCTCAAGGAACTAAGCCCTAAATCCTGTTAGGATTAAAGGCCCTGAGGCATTTGGGAAAATGTTACTCCTTGGGAGCCAAAGAGCCAGGATTTTAGGCTGCATCCTCGAGCCTTAGCAAAGGATTCCCTTCCTCAGCATTCCCATCTGCTCCAGGCACTGCAGTGCTTGGCTTGTTCCATTCACCTCTGTCTGAGGCTGTGTCTCCCCAGCAATGATCCATTACGTGGGAATTTGCTTCCCAAGAGGAATTCTGATGCCAGAAAACAAAATAATTCTGCCTTTTCTCTGAGATTGTTTCAACAAAGGGCTGAAAATCTCCAAAGAAGGGGAAAAATGTTTATCAGTCCTCAGCCTGGGAAGGCAATTGAAGATGTTGGTGAATCCAGGCCTGTGGTGAGCCTTTCCCAGTTTTCCAAGGTGTTCAGGATATAATCAGATCACTGGCTTTATATGGAACAGATCCATGAGTAACATGGTCTAGTGGAAGGTTCCCTTTCCATGGCAGGGGGTTGGAATTGGATTATCCTTAAGGTCTCTTCCAACCCAAGTTATCCTGTGATTCCACAATGTTATGGCATTGTTCTGGTCTTTGATAGTCAGGCTTTATTTTAGGACACAAGGTGCAGCTCCTGCTCTTCTGGACATTATTCCTGATGGGAAAACCCTCATGGAAAGGCCAGGAGCTGTGCCAGCCCCCAGCCCCTTCCAGGGATACACAGGGACGTGACCAGCAGCCTGGGAATCCCTTTTTCCCAGCTCCCCCAAGCTCTGATGGTGCCACGGGTCTGCTTTTATCTCCATGGGCATTAACACCACAATAAACTCGATAACTCTGCACTTCCCATAAAACCTGAGAGGTGGGACTTCCATGGGACAGACACTTCCCAGCCCAGTGCCACATATGGAAATAGTGCAGAGGGTTTTTTGCAGCAGCCACAACTTCAATTTCGAGAGAGAAAGAGAGGTATTCCAACTATTTTGTCTTTAAAAGGAAATGCTGGATAACTTATGGATAAGACATTAACCCAGGGCTGGACCACTGTGGCTGTTAAAGAGCCCTCGGCACTGTTTGCAAGAGGGGAGGTGGAGGGTGTTAGTCTTGGATCCCTGCCTGAATTCCAGGTTAAGGAAATGCATCCCAAGCACTTCGAGTTCCACCTGCACTTTAACTGGGCCCTGTATTCCCAACCATGGATTGACAGGGCTGGGTTTCTCTGCTCTTCCCCAGTGCCTCCAGTGAGAAAATAGGAGCTGCTTTAGTGCTGGGAACCTGGGATTCCTTACACTGAGAGAAGGTTCCCCTTTGCTTTCGGGGGAGAATTCATGGTTGGGATCTCAAACCTTTAATTTAAGGCTTGTTCAGAGGTGGAATAAGTCTTATGTGGAAATAATGGATGTTTAATTAGCAAAAATAGAAGGGGAAAGGGGCAAGTAGGGCTGGGAGGATCCAACATCTTCACTCCACTCATATCCCTGTTTTCTAACATAAGAGATGCCCTTGGACCTTCCTATCTACTCCAGGCTGGTCTCACTGCCAAAACAGTGTTTAATTACCCTTACAGAGGTTGTTATCACTAACGACTCATCATTTTAATGGGATAAATATCCATCCCTCCTGCAGCAGGATCCTGCTGCCGCCGCATTCCGGCCCCAAGGAGGCCACACTGCCTCCAAGGAGAAGGATGATCCCTGTAAAACAAATTAAAAACAATCCTCCTGGATGGAAAAGGGGGGTATTTGAAGGCAGTTATTTTATCTTTCCTTAGCTTTGAAGATAACACGCTGCCAATGTGTGAAAGGGCATCGTTTTTCTTCCCTGGGAATTATTTATGATCCCAATCCTGCTCCACCCTGCACGTTACAGATTGTGAGCCTTTGCAGTGAATCCATTATTGCCTTAAAAAGCAGATCACATCCCATTTTCCCACCTTTTTTTCTCACTTCATCCCCTCTGCAGCCCAGCACCGGCACATTTTAATGGCAGGAATTGCTTTGCCTTCACAGCCATTCCCACAAATCCAGCTCAGGTTCCGGAGCGTGCGGGGAACTGTAAATTTGAGAGACACTTTGTATGTGGGTATAAATATTTTTCACACTTTGCCAAAGCATATTTCACCTTGTCTTCATGAGTAATGATGTGCTGCCCTCCCTTATCGTGGGTTTGCATCCCAAAGTCGTTTCCAAAGGAAGTTCTGGATGCTCAGGGGGGTGGTGATGCCTCTGTCCCAGTTTGGCACATGATATCCCAACGTAAAATGAGGTTATGGAATATCAGGTGGTGCAGGGATGGATCTGGGTAAGTCCCTGGCACAGGGAATGGTGGGTTTTAGTGGACACATCATTGTTTGATGGGACAACATTCCTGTGAGGGTGGGGAGGCCCTGGCACAGGTTGCCCAGAGAAGCTGTGGCTGCCCATTCCCTGGGAGTGTCCCAGGCCAGGTTGGACAGGGTTTGGAGCAACCAGGCTTTCCCCTTCCCACTGGATTTCACATTCCCATTCACAGTATTCCCACTGGATTATGGACATAGGGCTTCATGGACCCAGCCCTGGCTGGAAGACTTGGGAAGGATGCTGGAAAAATGGAGAGAGGCCAGTTGTATCCACGGCATGAGTGTCCCTCTTCATGCAGCTCTTTTCCTTATTTTTGGATTCCTGCACACTAAGGGGACCCATGGATTGACTCCAGATGGGAAATGTCTGAGCTAAGGAGCCACAGCCACAGCTCACAACAGAGTTTGTAGGGAAGCAGAGACTGGTGCCAGGGTAGAGTGGGGGGAATTGGGCTTTTCATCCCAATGGAAGTGGCCTTTCACAGCCAAGAAATCAAGGGGAGTTTGGAGACTCAGGATTTTCGTTGCTTGTGGGTCAGGCAGGTCCTTGGAGAGAGGAAAAATGTTGATCATGCAGATGGAATTCCCAGCATGTGGATTAATTTGGCATGAAGAAGAGGGGGGATAACCTGGGCCAGTGGAGACGCTGCTCCAAGAGGGGTTGTACTGGAGGAGGGGATGGTGCAAATGCTGTGGGGGGTCCCTGGGTTATTCCAGGAAATCCTGGATGCAGAGGGCACCCTGGACTGCAGAGGGGGATGCTCTGCACAGCAGTGGGAACTCTGAGCAGGATTTAAGGATGTGGATCCTGATTTTCCATGCACACACAAGCCCTGAGATCCAGGAACTTTCCAAAGTAGCACGGATGGACAACCCGTGGACAGTCCCCTGCCCACCTGAGCCAAGTCCTGGTCCAGACTAGGCTGGGAGAGTGTTGACATCTTAAACTGGAGCTCCCAAATAAACCTGGGCTCCTGAAACAGAGGAATAACCAGTTTGTGTGTGAGAGCGAGAAAACAAAAAGCCCATCCTTTGGTGAGTGTGTATCCCGAGCATCCCATGGGATGAGAGAGCTGGGGATGGATCCCCACGGGAGGAGGGTTATTTGTGCTCCTGGAGGAGCTGGGGGTGGCACATTTGGGAGCAGGTTGGGCTGTGTCTGCTCCGTTGCTTTAAGCCCAGGACAGGTTTCCATTTTCCAGGAAAGAGATTGTCTCATTTCTCATGAACATATATCTCATCTCCCAGTTGCCGAGGCAACACTGTATATGTTTGCAGGCTGGAAGGATCTGGGGATGGAAAATGAAGCCAGGGAGTGGACTGAGGAGAGAAGTCCAGCAGGAATTTTCCCCTGGCCTTCCGTGGCTGGTTGGTTCACACTAATTTAAGCCGCTCTCCCGGGATTAGTCAATTAGTCAATCCCAAACCTGAGATGTTCGGTTTTGTTATTCCAAATCAACCACAGCTGCTCCTGGGAGGCCTTTTCTCATGTTGAAATGAGCCTCATGGAGATGCAGCCGGAGGGGGCTGCAGGATGGGAGCCAGAAGGGAGAGGAATTCCATAGAAACACAAACAAGGTACAACATCTCTCCCTGCCGAGCCCCCAGGGAGCTCCCTCCCATCACTCCCAGCCTGAGGGGAGGCACCAGGATACCTGGATTTTCCCTGTGGCCACTCAGTGGTGGCTTGTGTGTATCTCCATGGCTTGGGTTTTTTTCAGGATTCCTCAGGCACAGGGAGAAGCTGCAAGGATGCCCCTGGAAAATACTGCCAGGGAAATTCCTGATTGCAGCCCTGAGAGTCCTGTGGCACCAGGGAAGGGGGTTATGTTCCTTTCCCAAGGGATTTTGCTGACTGAATCTGCAGGCACCTCCAGATAGATGGACACTGCTCCAGAATTCCAGCATCCCTTGGGCAGCAGAGGGAACAAACTCTGGGAGATATGGAGACAGTTTTGTGGATGCCTTGAAGATACGAAGGAGAAAATTAATGAGAATAATTAGTGTTTCCATGTTCAGGCTCACTGCATTGCTCAGCAAATCCATGGGAGCTTTCTGTCTCCTCCAGAGAGGGTTTTTTGGGATTGCAGCTTTTAAATTAGTGATTTTAAGGTTTATTCATTATCACTGGGAGGGTGGGGAGGCCCTGGCACAGGGTGCCCAGAGAAACTGTGGCTGCCCCATCCCTGGGAGTGTCCAAGGCCAGGTTGGAGCCACCTGGGACAGTGGGAGGTGTCCCTGCCCGTGGCAGGGGTGGAATGAGATGAGCTTTATTGTCCCTTCCAGCCCAAACCATCCTGGGATTGTATTTTACAGCCTGTATCACCTTGGCAGGGACAGAGCTGGAGCCAGAACCACACAGACACCTCCCATCCATCCTTCCCATCAATTTTTCCCCAAATCCACCCAGTTCTTTTCCCCTCCACTCACTGTGTGCACCATGAAAAAACCCCTTCAGTTCTTCAAAGCCTTTTGGGGGTTTCCTCCAGCAGAACTGACCTTTTCTCCACCTCTTGCCCTCCACACCTCTGCCTGGAAAAGGCAATTTGTGCTGGAACTTCAAAACCTTTGGCAGGGAGTTGGAATTTCTGCTGGGCATCTTCCCCCGGATTTTTTCACCTTGAGCAAATAAATAAGAACTCCACAAGGAGAAGGGAAGTGCTGGAGGTGGAGGTGCCATTCCTGTTGGAAAGCTGGCACTGCCCTCCTCTGCCAAACAGCATCCAGGGGCTCCATCTGGGATGTGTGTTTCCAATCTCATCTTTCATTTCACAGCATCGAGTTTGGGGGTTGTTTTTATCCTTTTTTTTTGTCAATGACTTGAGAACAAACTTATAAATAAACCAACAGTCTGAGTCTGGTGCTCAAAAACCCTCCTCACATGTAATGGGGGAGTTGATAAGTGTGGGGAAGGAGCTGCTGGTGCTGAAATCACCGTGGGATGTTTCTCCAACCTCCTCTCTGAGTCCCTGCAGGTGACACTTGGCTTTGGGTTGTGGGGACACAGTGGGATCTGTCCATCCATCCATCCATCCATCCATCCATCCATCCAGGGTGTGGATGCCTTGGAACAGCATCTGGAGGGTGAGTTACAGCCAGAGTGTTTTCAGCTGTTGGGAAAAAGGGCTGTAAAATCCCATTCCCACCATAAGGAGCCCACTATGTTCCCACAACAGGCAAATTGGGTATTTTGCCTCTGGCTCAAAGCAAAACCTGATGGTAAAACCCTCATCTAATCCCTGTAAATTGCTTAATGCCACAGCCAGCAAGGAAATGTGCTCTGATCCTGTTAATCTTTGCTCTGCAAGGAAAGTTTTTGTAACTGGATCTGGAGCAAGCAAATCCCTGCTCTTCCCACAGCCTAAAACACCCCCTTCCCTCACTATCTCCCCACTGCAACAGCACCTTCAGCAGGTTAATGGGAGAGGGGGGGAAAGGCTGATTTAAACCTTTAAACCCCCCCAAAAATAGAGGTGGAGCACATCAAGGTGGGAGCAGGGCAAGGGGAAGGGGCTACATCCCAATCCAGGGGATGCTCCAGGCTCCCTGCCAGGGTTTTTAGCCTGAGCACCACACTTCATCCAAAGAGGAAGAGAGGAAAAGCTGGGAGGGGGCCGGGGAGGGTGTTTCTGGTATTGAGCAGCAGAGCAGGGCTGTTTCTCTGGGCAGCTGAGGGTGTAAATGCATTTCCTGGCAGGCAGCTCGCTCGGAATGAGAATTCTTGATGGAGGTTATTAAAGTGTGTTTATGAAAAGCCTGCGAGTGCTTCTTGGACTCCAACCTGCCTTTCCAAAATGAGATGTTTGGGGGTTATTAAAACCAGCCTGACCAATCCCACCCCCTCCATTGGCATCTGCAGGGGCCTGGATGGTCCCAGCTTTGTCAAACAGGGAACCAGTGTGGGGTGACCGTGGCCAGGGCAACCCCTAAACCTTCCCCAAAACCTTCCCTAAGAGCTTGCTGCAAATATATTTGAGTGATTTATATATATATTTGAGTTTTATGGATATTTGAGTATTATATATATATATATATATATATATATTTGCAGGATTTAAGGCTGTGCCTCTGTCCCCCCAGGCCAGCTTGGGTGTTTGGGAGAGCTGCAGAGGGATGATGAGGAGCCACAGTGTTGTGTTAAAATCCCATTTTCACCCCTGATGGGAGGTTTGGGGGACACCTGAAGCCACCACCCCTCCATTTGTTCCATCAAACTTTTTGGGAGGCATTCCATGCTGGAGACAGAGCCCTCAAATGCCACACACCCCCCTCCTCCACTGGCACCTGGAGGTCTCTGTCACCTTGGCATCCTTGGCCCCAATTCCCTTCCCCCCCTGCTCTTCCTTTTCCAGCCCAAGGTAGGATTTTTTTTAACGTGGGAGATCAGGTTGTATATCTAAATATATGTCCTTAAAAAAAAAAAAGTTTCCAAGAACAATGGTGGAAACAGCCCAAAAATGTGCTCAGAAGGACGAATGCATTAGGATTGGAGTCCAAGCAAAATATCAGAAGGGTGAATCAGAAGGAAGGAAAGGAAGGAGAAAGAAATAGAAACGTATGGAGTTCTTAAAAAGCCATTTTTTTTTCCTTTTAATGTTGATGGCAGCTTTTCAATTCGAGCTTTGAGTGCTGGAGAAATGTGTCAACTGCTCCTGCCCCAGAGCTGAGTTTGGGGGATGCAAAGGCATCGCTGCAGTGACACATCCAAGCTGCTCCCAGTCCAGCCCCATTCAGAAATAGGGAATAATTGGGCTGGGAAGGCCCCTTTAAAGGTTGTGTTATTAGAGGGACACCCCTTCATTCCTTTGAGGGGTTTCCCTGTTGGCTCCTGCTGCCTCAGGAACCTCAGGATCTCAGGAAGGAATTCCTGCCTGGGGAGGCCCTGGCACAGGGTGCCCAGAGAAGCTGTGGCTGCCCCATCCTTGGGAGTGTCCAAGGCCAGGCTGCAGCAACGTGGGAGAGTGGGAGGTGTCCCTGCCCACGGCAGGGGGTTGAAATGGGATGAGCTTTATTTAAAAGTCCTTTCCAACCCAAACCACTCTGTGATTCTGTGCTGCTTGAGCAGATCAGTGATGTGTCAGGAAAAAAACCTGTGGGTGATGCTGAAAGTCTAAGCAAGATTTTCTGGAGCAGGGACAGCCTTGTGTCCTCTGGAAGTGGCATCTGAGCATCACACTGGCTTTAGGTGGGATTTTATCTGTTATAGCCTCAAGCATCACCATGTGTTTCCTGTCAGATCTCTGTCCCTAATCCTTGGGTCAAAACCCAAGTTAGCTCATCCCTTATCTCCTTATCTGTTTTTGATCTGTCCCTTCACTTCCCCTGCAGCTCAGCTCCCCTTCCATGTCAGCAGGGCTTCCAGCCTCAAGAGGACAAAAAAAAAATATTATAATAAAATCTTGGGTTTGGTTGTGAGGAACAGGAAGAAAAATCTGTTCCTCAGCGCAGTGAGGATGGAGGAGTGGCTGCAGACAGAGGTGGGAGGAGAAAGTGGCACGTCCAGCCCAAATTCATCCCCCTGGTGACTGCAACTGTCAGGGTGAAAGACAATCTGTGTCTCATTAATCATCTGCTCTAAACAGAGGGAGACTCAGTGGAACAGAGCAGTGTCACTGTGTGAATGGCCTGCGGTTGGAAAATAAACATTTCAAGCTCTGTCCTGGCGTTTATTTTTGCTAAATGCCTTCCCTGTGTCCGGGTGTTCTGCTCCCAGCAGGTACCACTGCCACAAATCCACCCTGGGCAGCAGGGCTGGAGTAGGAATTAGTGATGCTGGGTGAGGGATGTGTGGAGCAGCCACAATTGGATGTCCTGGGTGCTTTTATGCTTTAACTCCAAGCTAAAGGGCTTCTCTCTTGGCATCACTTGGATTTTAGTAGGTGAGAAATGCAGGATTGGGCAGGATTCTCCTTGGAATCACAACCTGTGCTCAGCTGGGATCCAGGGAGGTGGCACTTGCTGACATAATCTCTGTGTCTCCGTGTTCTCACATCCCTGGATTTCCACACACAGCCATTGTTTTTCCTTCCAACCTCTTATTCCTGTTGGTTTTTTCCCCTCCCCACTTCCTCCTCTGCACAAGCCCACCAGGTGCAGCCTGGAATCCACACTCCCCCCAACATGCCTTTAATTCTGCTTTATTAACATGGTTATTGTGGAGATGATTAGAAACATATTTGGGGAGGTTGAACCACCTCAGAGCAGAACTGTAGCTCTTGCAGAGCTGTTAATCCTTTATAAACATGTTTTTAATCATGCCACTATTTAACATACAATAACTGTCCTATTAAATGTAATGTAGAACTTGCAGCCTCATCATAAAGAATTTCAAGTTGGAGTTTTTTTTCCCCCACAGCCTCATTAACTTCTGGGGCTCAGGAGACACCAGCAAACCCACAGGTTGGATATCCAACCTTTCCACATCCCACAAGGATCCCAGCTGGAGCATCTGCTGTACAAGGGCCTTCCTGGCTGAGTCCATGGACCTGGTACCTGAGTTTTTTAGCATTTCTCACCCTGTCCCACCTCTGCTATGCTGCCTGTTGATGTTGTAAGAAGCTGGAATTCCATATCCCTGCTCCTGTGCATCTGCTCTGACATCAGGAATAATAAATTCCATTAGCAATGACATTTTGGGCTTTGGGTTTCTGGTGGTGAGAAGAAATGAAGCCCCCTCAGCTTTGCTTGGTAGGAAAATAAATGACATAAAGGCTGGTTTTCCATGTGCCTCCTGACTTGACCTGCCATCCAGCTTGGTTCCCATCCAGCTGATCATTCCTGAGGATGGGCTGGTTACAGAAGGAGACAGGTTGAGAAAAGGAAGGGAAAAAAAAAAAGAAATTCCACTGAATTAAATAATTTGAGCTGGAAAAATAAACTCTTGACGCAGCTTGAGGCCAGGGCCTGCCTGGGCTTAGCAGGAGGTGCTGATCCCATCTGAGCCAAGGCAGGGCAGATGTGGGAATTTGGGAGACCCCCTGGCACCCCCTGGGCACTGTCCCCAACGTGCCACTCGTGCCATGTGTTCCTGGGGGCTGAGGAACAGGGAAAGGGAGCAGCCTTTGCCCTTTGGATCTCCCTGGCACAGAGCCATCCCTGAGCTGACCTTTTTGTGTCTGGATCCCAAACTGGGGGGTTTTGTCCCTGACACCACCCTGGCCCTCTCCCCCCTGGGCTGAGGGGGCTGTGGGGGCAGGACAAAAGGACATTCTTCGTGGAGAACAGTGGGGGATCTCAGGAAAGGGCATCTGGACCTCAGCCACAGCCCCCCAGTGCCTCCCACACCTGGGGCATGGGTGGCCTCTGGCATTTCTGGGGCTGTCTGGGGCACCACGAGGGAGGATGGGGAGAGGGAGTCAGTGCTCAGGGATCACTGGCAGCAACCATGGACATCCCACTGGAACCTTGTGCAGGAGACCAGGAGCAGGCAGGGCAGTGGGAAGGGTCTGAGTTACCAGGGTTGGGATGGATATTGGGAAAAGGTTCTTTGCCCAGAGGGGGGTTGGGCACTGCCCAGGCTCCCCAGGGCAGTGGGCACAGCCCCAAGGCTGCAGGAGGGTTGGGATGATCCTCTGGGACACAAGGGGTGACTTTTATGGATGAGCCTGTGCAGGGATAAGGGCTGGAATCCATGATCCTTGGGGGTCCCTCCAACTCAACAGATTCTGGGATTCTGTCATGTGCAGCCTTACCAAACCTCTGGTTTGTTGTTTTTTTTTTCCTTTTTTCCTGCAATAAAATCCTCCTCTCGGGAGCTTTCCCTGCCAGAGTCTCCCCCAAGGGTGACCGACTTTCCATCGCCGCTTTCCCGGGGATTTCTCCCCCATCCCTCCCAAGCCCTTGTCCTTCCCGAGCAGCTGTGGAGCAGGGATGGGGCAGGGCCAGCTCTCCCCACAGCCCTCTCCAGCACCATAAAGCTGTCGGCAGCGGGGCCAGAGGCCGGAGATGCGATTTGGGAGGCAGAGCTGCCGGCTGTCCCTGCGATCCCTCCATCCCCGCCGCCGGAATGTGCCAGGAGACAAGGCTGGAGCAGGAGCCGCCAGCCAAGACGTCTGGTGAGAAGGAAGGGGCTGTCTGTGAACGCCAAGGGAAGCCCTTCACCGACCCTCTCTGCTCTGCCCACATTCCCAGAGGTGTTCCCAACAGCCTGAGGCTCCCTCTGGATCTCCGTGGCCACGTGGAAAGGGACCCGAAGGTCCATCAGCTCTGCTGCAGTGCACATGCCAGGGATAAATTCACCCCTTCCCAAGGGGGATCCTCAGGAAGGGAGGAGGATGGATGGGCACTGACCTGTGGGGACCATGGCCAGGAGCCCAGGGAATGGGCTGGAGTTGTGTCAGGGCAGGGGCAGGGGGGATCTCAGGCCAAGGGTCTCCTTTGCCCAGAGGGGGGTTGGGCACTGCCCAGGCTCCCCAGGGCAGTGGGCACAGCCCCAAGGCTGCCAGAGCTGCAGGAGGGGTGGGATGATCCTCTGGGACACAGGGGGGACTCTTGGGGCTGGGCCTGTGCAGGGCTGAGGGTGGGATTCCATGATCCTGGTAGGTCTCTTCCAGCTGAGGATGTTCTGGGATTCTGGGATCCTCATCCTTGTGTTGTGCACTGGGGAAACTGAGGCAGGGGATTCCCACTGGTGATGCTCCACAATCCTTCGGTCCCCACAAGGACTTCCCACCAGCAGAACACAGAGGGTGTTAAAGAAATAAGGAAATTCCATCCTGTCAGAAATTCAAACATTTCTGACTGTCGGGGTCATCTTTAAATAGAGAAGTTTGGAATTTCACCTACAGAGAAATATTCACAAGAGGAAATATTTCCTTTTGTCTTTACAACTACGACTGAAGGGGAGAGGATTTAAGGCACAGCACAAGGCACCAGCCCTCCTGAAATACAACCTTTCAGAACCCTGAATAGGTGTTTCCATCAAACCACAACGTGCCTGCAAAATGCTGTCTGGCAAAACTCTATTCAGCTGGAAAAACCCTGTCTGGCTTTTCCCCTTCAAGTTATCTCTCAGACAGAGCCTTATTTATTCACTCCTTCTCAGATGGGCTCCACTTCTCCATCTCTAGGTGCCCACAAATCAGGATTTACCTCTCCAGCACCAGGCTCTAAAAAACTTTTTCATTTCTCCTTTTAAATTCTCTTTTTAATTTCGCTTTCTAATTTTACTTTGGTTGCTTCTGTCCCTGATGGAGTTCAAGTCACTCTTTGGTGTCTCTGAGCTTCTCAGAGGTGGAAATGTGTTTTCTTCTTTGGCACTGAAGATGCTGCTGAAATTACTCAGCCCCAGCAAGCAACAGATGGCTTTGAAAATTCAGAGAGTGGGATGTGATGCTCTCAGGGAGAAGTGCAAAGGAGTGGAGACAGTTGTGTGCAGGGAAATAGCTCCTGCCTCGTGTCCTGGGACACAAAGGTGCCACCTGGGGCATTCCTGGTCAGTCCCTGTCTCTCAGGGACTGTTGGCTCCTGTGCAGGGCCTGCAGTTGCAGTCCATGATCCTCGTGGGTCCCTTCCAGCTCAGGATATTCTGTGATTCCATTCTGTGTCTCCTGTGTTATTTCTGCTCATCCCATTGTCCAGGGGTCGCAGGGATCAGGAGGAGCTTTGTCCCTTCCCAGTGTCACCAGAGGGATTTCTGGGCTCACTGGGAGCTCCAGTCTGACTTTCTCATGGGAAGAGTAGGTTTGGCCCCTCCAAATCCATGTGGGTTTGTGCATCCACAACCTCCTGACACCTCTCCCCCCATGGAAAACTCAGGCCCTGCTGTCCCTCCCTGTGGCCTCGGGTCCCACAGGGATGGGTTGTGAGCAAGGGGGGGCTGGTGGTGCACGGGAGGCTCCATAATTTCCCCTTTCCCTTTGGAGGCTGAGGATGCTGAAGGCTGGGGATCCCAGCAGCCCCCAGGCCAGCTGACAGCTCTGCTGGAAACAGATCTGCTCCCACCCCACCCTCGTGTTGTTGTTGGCAGGAGGGCCCAGACCCTCCAGGTTGGGTCTGTCAGGAGCACAAGAAAAGGAAAATTGTTCTCATCTGAACAAACAGGACCTGCCAGCAGCTCCAGTGCCCCAGCAGAGGAGTCACGGGGCCCTTTTCCCCAGTCTGGCGACTGGTTTGACTGGCAGGCCAGAAGGACTCTTTAGTGGGGGGTTGCAGGGGGTGTTGCATTGCTTGTCCTCCCTCCAGCTCCGACCAGGTGGTCACTGAGGGCACCCTGAGCTCCCCTGGGACACAGGGAAGGGTTGCACTTTCCCAAAGGATGGGAGAACAGGAGCTCAAAGCAGAGGGAGGTGACACACCAGGTGCAACCAGCGCCAGTTTCCCCTTTTAGACCCATTTGCAGTGTTGGCTTCACACCAGATTAACCAGAGTCTGTGTCTGCAGGCTCAGGAGTGGCTGCTGATGGACTCCAGGTAACACCCTCTGGTGCCAGCCCCCTCCAAACACTGCCATTTTTAGCCTTTCTCCATGTTTTTCCCCCAGAACCAGCTCATGTCCTGCCTTTGGGACCTGTCCTGTGGAGCCTCAGGTGGGGGTTGCAGTGTTACCTTTAACAAATGCATGAAACCATCAGCTAAAATACCTCCTAGAGACAAATCCACGACTTCCCTGCTCCCACACTGCCCTGTCTGCAGGGAGGACATGGATTTCCAGAGCTGCAGAGTGTGGTCACACTGTCACCTGGGTCCTGTGCTGTCCCTGTGTCCCCCAGCCAAAGCAAACAGCCCCCAGGGACATATTTTATGTTGCATTATTAAATAACTTTCTATTCATAAGTTCTGGGGGGCTGCTGCTGTGGAATTTCTGTGCCCTGAGAAGAAGGTGGCTCCAGGAGATCTGCCTGGTTGTTTGGCCCATTATTGGAATATTTGGAGAATCTCCTCTGCCCTGGCCAGATAACAGAGCTGTGCTCTGAAAACAGCCTTGTGCTTCCTCACATGTGATGGGAACATCCTCAGTGCTTTTGTGGTGGGATTGTCTCCATCCTGGCTCAGCCACTCTCTGCTTTGTTCCATGGTATCTGTTCCAATAGGAAACCTTCCCTGGAAACCCCTGCCTGGCTGTGGCTCAAACCAGCCCCGCTCTCCTCTGCCTTCGATCTGTTCCTAATTGCCATAAAAAACAAGCCCAACCCCACCTGCTTCCTACCACCCACAGACACTCCACCAGGCCCACTTTTCCAGGTTTAAACTCAACCTCTTATTGCTCCTCTCTCCTGGAGGACAATTCCAAAGGGTCTGACAAAAATCCACTCAAAAACCTCCCTGAAATTGGGAGCCTGGAGCGCTCAGGGTGCAAAGGATGTCTGTGGGTTTAGGGCATCTCCACCTTTCTGTGCCCCTCCTGGCACCAAGAGGGGCAAGAAAGGCCATAAATCTGCTTAAAAAGTGAGGATTTTTTTTTCTTTTTTAAAGGAGTGTGAGTGCCCCACACAAGAAAATTCATCTGCGTTCCTCTTTTACTATTTGGTGATTAAAAAAAAACAGGGGAGTTGGGGCCACTCAATCCTGACCTCGAGGAAAGCAGGAGGCTTATAAAAAACTCTTAAGTGCTGCAGGAATTATGAGGTAATTAATAAAAATTCAGGCCAGAGCTGGGACCATGTCAATAAAACAGAGAGGAACTGATGTCAGCCCTGCACAGGACACAGGGATCCATCCCTGTGCCCCTGGAGCTGAGCCCTGGAGTCGGTGGTGCTGGGGCCTCTTGCTTCCCATTGGCACAGATTTGGGAATTCAGGAGACAGAAGGGATTTTAGGGTCAGGAGGGCTCTTATTTCCTCAGTGCATTGAATCCCTTCCTCACAAATTCAAGTCCCAGCAGTGGGTGGTTTAGCAATGGGAGAGGAATAGCTACCTCAAAAAGCAAAAATTCATAATAAATGGATGAGGAGAGGTCCAAAATCACCATTTTGGGGAGTAAGAGGCCTGGCTGTAAGTGAGGAACATATTTTGCTCACCACAGATTTATAAAATTTCAACCTTATAAGGTTTAAACCAAGTAAGCTGGTTTAGAATTCATCAAGCCTCAGCTTGGCTTTCCTTAGCAAGGACAGAGAACTCAGCTGGGATCAGCAGGAATTAACATTCACTGGCTTTTCCTTTCTCACTGCAATGATCCAGGTCTTCCCAAAAATTGGGAATAAAGTCCCCAGATGGGGTTGCTCAGGACTTCCAGGCTGGTGCTTGAATGTTCCTCTCAGGTTTAAGTGATCCCTCGTGCAAACCACTTGAGTTCAAGTGTGTGGTGACAGGGAGTGAGTGTTCCTTCTTAGGAAAGTCCCAGAAAACCATTGTGGGGCTCCTGGACAATGGTGAAAGCGTTTGCCAACACCCACCAACCAGTTTTAACACAGGAGGAGGCAAAAAGAGGCTGGGTTTGGATCCGTGTTCACTGAGCTCCTGTTTAGCAGCTTTACTTAACGTTGGTCACTTATTTACCTGTCTGCACTGAAATGCCCGGAGTGGAGTGATCCAGGTTGCTCCTTTAGGATTTGGAATACAACCCAAAGAGAGTTCTGGGGTGCAGTGTGAGCTCCCCTGGATTTGGGATCAGTGTGGCCTCCTGACTTTTTATCTCTTCCTCTGGAGAGAAGGAAGTGGAGGCACTTAAATGAAAGGGAGTTACATAAACCAAGGGGCTGATGGGGATAATTTGGAAATAAATTGGCCATTGGGTTGGCAGCTGGGTGGGGGGAACTCACACTGTTCCTCTTGGGAACTGAGATATCTTGGTATCAAAATGCCAGCCACTAATGGGATAAAACCACACCACACTGATGGTGTTTGGGCTTTGGGAGGGATTTGGGGTTTGGAAACAAGGTGACTAAAATAGATTGTGAAGCTGAGAATGAGCACAGCTCACTGCACTCAGTATTCCCAGTTTCCAGGTGTCCAGAGGAAGAGGTTTGGGATGCATGGTGTGTGTGCCACTGTAGGACCAGGCTGCTCTCCATTCAGCTGGCTCAAAATTGGTGTGAAACCACATCTTTTGTGTGGTTTTGGTGCTTTAACCAAGAGCATTTGATTGGCTTGGGCTTGTCCCATCCCTGGAAGTGTCCAAGGCCAGGTTGGAGCAATCTGGGATAGTGGAAGGTGCAGGGGGTGGAAGGGACGAGTTTTAAGGTCCCTTCCAATCCCAGGCCAGCTCTGCCTTTTGCAGCTTCATTTTTATGGGAGAACAGCTCCTTCCTTCCCTGCCTGATGCAGCTCTTTGTGCTGGCTTTTCCCTCCCTATGAAACAGGGATGGTGCTGAGGGGGCAGGTTCAGGAGCTGGAGGGGAATGACCCTCACAGGGAGACCTTCCTGCCTCTGCTGCAGAAAGGAAACCTTTCCTTCCCTCCCCAGCTCAACATGGGACCCCCATCACAGGAAAAAGGGGATTGCTTGAGGTCCCATTGGGGGAAAAGGGGGTTTCATGGGGTCTCATCATGGAAAAAGGGATTGCATGGAGTCCCATCAAAGGGAAAGGGCTTTTTTATGGGGTCCCACCATAGGAAAAGGGGGTTTCATGTGGTCCTAGCAAACAGGGGCCAAGCCAGGGAGCAGAGGGCTCTTTCCCTGGATTTTGCCCTCGTTGCACACCAAGGGCACCGTGCCTGGTCTATCCCCATATCCCAATAAGTTGTTGTATTTGAGATGAAGCCCCTGAGCCTTTTCCCAGTAGGACTGGCTCCATCCATTGGAAATGAGTAAATCGAGGCACAAGGTGAGGAAATTGGGACAGGATGAGGCACAGGGGGGAGGAGAGAGGAATGTCTCCTGTGCCCTCGATATCCCGGAGCCCTTCCCGCTCATCCATGACGTTCTCCCTTCCCGGCCGGAGGTGACGGCCCTGGCTCACAGCACTCAGCTCTTATCTGCCCTCCCAGTCTGGTTCCTCCAGTGCCAGCTCCAGATCAAACACAAGGAAACCAAAGCTCCTGGCTCTCGCCGCTCCCATGGGAAGCAGGGAGCAAATATCTGCCAACATTCCCAGCTGGAAAGGCAGCAAATGTGGTGGGAAGGAAGGATTTCACTCCCTGGGGGACAGCCCCTTGTCCTCTCCGCCTCTTCCAGATGGGCAGGTGCTCCCCATCCCATCCAGATTTGGGATACCCCACAGGTAGGATGTTCCCAAGGAGCTGAGCTGATTTCCCAGTTTGGGGAAGAATCTGCTGAAAACTCCCAGGTCACATTCCCAGACTGACACTCAGCTGCCAAAAGCTGGTGCAGTAAGTCTCAAAAAACAGCTGCCTCATCCAAGGCGGGGGTTTCCAGGGGGATCTGCTGCCACCCACATCCCTCCCCATCCCATTCCTGCAGGCTGCATGCAGGTGTTGGGTATTAAATGCCAGCAGCTGTGCCCAGCTGTTCTCCCAGGCTTTGGCCCTGCTGGGAATTACAGCCCTTCCAAGCACATTCTCATCCCCACACAACTCGGGTATCCCTGTAATGCACTTCCCAGCACAACCCTTCTGGACAATGAGATCATGATGGATCTGAAAATGTGCCATGGGAAGGGGAAGGGAAAGGGGAAGGGGAAAGGGAAGGGGAAGGGGAAAGGGAAGGGGAAGGTTTCCCCTGTCAGTGCTGCCATAATAATTCCTGGTTTCATTAATACATTTTACCTCTCTGGGACCTACCTGAAAGCCAAGCTGTGCCTTTGCCCTTGAGGGAATCCCATGTTTTTGCCACTGTCCAAGGACTTTATCCAAACACAAGGCCTTGATGAGACTGATACAGCAAAGAATTCCAGCCTCACTGCTTTGTTTCCTGAATATTTTCATCCCAGCTGGTTGAAGGGTGTTTTTTTTTTTTTTCTTTTTATGAATGACTATAATCCTTTTGCAGAAAGGGAAGTGTGAGTTTGGATGGTTTCATCCTCAGATTTTAGTGGTCATTAATAACTCCTGCAGTGCTTTAATCCAGGCCAAAACTTTGGGATGTTACATCTTCCTAGTGGAAAAAGGGAGGGGTTTTTCCAAATCAAGTCACTTTGCAAAAATGACACCTTGTTCCTGAGATACTTTCATTTTATTTCCAGCAGTTTATCTGGCTCTATTTTTAAAAATTACCAGGCAAATGTGGGTCGTTTTCCTTGGCTTAGGTGGGATTTTATATATGTGTTTTATCTTTATAATATAAAATATATATTCATATATTTATTATAGATTTTATAAATTTTCTATAGATTTTTAGATTACATAATATATATTATGAATTATATATTTTATATTCTATATTATATGTTACATATTTTATACTACATATTTTTATATAAATAGATCTATAATTTCATCTAAATAAATATATAGCTATTTATTTATAATAGCAGTGCCTGGTTTTAATAAATTATAAGTTAATTCAAGGAATTATTTAGAGATATGCTTATAATAGAGGTGCCTGGTTTTATTAAATTATTAGTTAGTTCAAGGAAATATTTCTGCCTGGTCAAGAGGGAACAACTGCAGAAAGGAAGGATGGAGGGAGCTGCTCTTAGATCCCAATCCAGGTGAGGATTCCTGAGATTTTCCACATCCCCCTGGTCACCCCGAGCCTGGGAAGGGCAGGGGATGGGGATCCCCAGGGAGGGGGCAGGGGCTGGGTTCCACCCCCCTGTCCCTGAACTCGTGCAGCTGCTCGTCTCTTCCTTGTGATGAATCCCAGATGATTCCTCAGCCACTCGCTTTGGATTAGAAACTGGAACTTTTACAGGCTCTATGTGGGGTTTGTGGCTTCCTTTCTCTCTCTCTGTCTCCAAAGTCCACGATTCCTAATAAATCATCCTCTAGCCTGAGCTGAGTCTTGCTGTTTTAAGTTTAACCAGCTTATTTTTCTGCTGATAAGCCAGACTTTGAATCCTTCCCAAGATCACGGGTTGGGGCCAGGAATATCACGGAGGGGAGACTGTTCCTGGTGATCCATCACATGCAATGGGAACAGCATCCAGCACTCGTGGTTCCCTTGGATCAGCACTTACAGGCACAGCACAGCTGGGAGAGAAGAGTCAGGGCTCCCACATGGAAAATGGACAGGGATGGCAGGAAAACGTTGTAGTAGGCACCTATTTCTTGCTCTGTCTCCTCAGGCTTTGATCCCAACTTCACTCCCAATTTCTACTCTTGCATCATCTTCCATCCAAAAGGTCCCAAACCCACCCAAGGGTGGGACTGGAGTGGAACAAAGCATAGGGAGAACCTGCTACACCCTCTTGTTTCTTCCCTTATTCTCCTTTGCCACCACCCTGACACCACATAAATCTCCTTTTCTTGGCAGTTCCAGGCAAACATGGCACGTTTTCAGATCCATCAGGAGCTGGTCCTTGTTCTCCCAGCCAGTGCCTGAGCTCCCCTCCCAGTATCTCTGCTGACTTTGGCCAAGTGCTGAACCCCCTCCTCCTCCTCGGAGCCCAGACCAGCTCCCAGCACATCCCACAGAGGTCTCCAAGCTGTGACCCTGGAGGATTAACCCTGGGAAGAGCAATGGAGCACAAGGAGAGAAACCAACCCAGCCCTGGGCAGAGCAGCTCCTTCCAGGCTTTACTGGGATGAAATGGGAGGTGGAGGACCCCTCCTTGAGGGCTCACAGCCTGTGGAAAGAAAGAATTCATCAAGATTAAGGTTATTCCTGATGAGAGCAGCAGGGGGGAACATTCAGGATCCTCGTGGGTGGTTGTGTGTTCCAGCCCCCTTCTCCCTCTGCCAGTGCCTGGAACTGGGCAGCCCAGTCCCTCCCACCACTTGGGCTGAACGGGACTCCCCAGCTTGACTCATCCTCCCAGTTTAGCCAAAAAAAATCCTCATCCCTCCAGTCCCAGCATCCCCTCAGTGCTGGCTGGGACTGGCACATCTTTTATCTGCCTTGGCTCAGCAGGCCAGGAATTCCAACAGGGTGGCTGAGGGATGCAGGGAAGGTCTTTCCCTGTGTCCCTGTGTCCCTGTATCCAGGAGACTGCTCCCAGTGTCCCACAGTCAGTTGTGTTGGGAAAAGTTTGCTGCTGCCCAGCTGGGGCTGGAGATCAGCCAGGGGCCATCGGTGACTCCGTGGGAAGGCAACACGGAGGAGCTGTGTCTCCATGGGAATTTGTGTCGCTGTCCCTTTCCTTTTTTAACTTTTGAGGGGATATTTAAAACCACAAAGATGCCATTTTTGGTTTTCTTACAGCTCAGGAAGGTCAGTGAACTCATGGCACCTGTCCTGTCCTTGCCTTCCAGCACAGGCAGCACCAACACCTTCCCCAAGGGCAATTTTGCAGGAGCCCAGTTTGGCTGGAAAAGCCTGGGACCACCTCAGGAGTGGGCTGTGCTCCTTCCCAATGAATCCCACTGGCAGCATCCTCAGTGGGATTTGCAGGGCTTGGTGAGTCTTGGCTCCCCTCCCACCTCGCCCAGCTACAGCTCCCACTCCATGATTGTATCCCTGGAAGAGGGGCAGAGCTTCATCATCCATCTGCTGTGTGTTTTCCTTGGCATTCCCCTCCTCGTGCCTGCTGGACACTTACCTGAGGGATGGATTCATCTGTGCAGGGATCCCCAAATCCTTGGAGCAGAGGGGCAGCCTGGCACGAGGGAGAAGGAGCAGCAGAGAGGGGAGAGGTGCTGCTGGCACATCGAAGCCATGTCTCCACTTCCCAAGGCTATTTTTTCCTTCCCTATCTCCCAGATTTCATCTGGCTGTGGTGAAAGCAGGCACAAGCCAGAGCTCTGGTGTGGGGAGGGAATTTCCTTCCCTCATTGCCAACCCTGCCAGGGATGAGGATTCCATGAGGTGGAGAGCCCCGTTATTCCATGGAAAAGCTTCTGCTCCAGGCTACTGTGAATCGTGACAGGGAACATCAGTGTCACAGCTTGGATCACAGGCAGAACCCAGGGAGCATCCCTGGCTCCCTCCAGCCCTGGTGCCAGGATGGGGCTGCTCCACATCCCACGTGGAGCTGGCAGCTCCCAGCTCGCTGGGTGTGCAGATTCCAGCAGCAGGGAGAGACCTGAGCCCTCATCCACAGCACCTCCTCATTCCTGTGCCTGTGTCAGTGGGATGTTCCTGGGGGCTTGCACAGATTAAGGTCCTCCTTCCCCTAAATCACCTGGGACAGGCTTCCCACTTGGATTTGGGAGAGTTTTCACAGGACCAAGTGGCCCAGCAGGAGCCTGAGGATTCATAGAGTGGGACCATGAGCTTTACATCCCCTGAAAGGAGGCTCAGGCAGTGATTCCTCAAGCAGCTGAAACCCTAATCTCCCTTAGGAATAGTAGGATGGATTTCTTTCAGGAAATAGGTATCATGTCTCTGATGGAAAACTGGGTGGAATGAGACCAGGACAGGGATACAGGGCCAAGGAAGATGCAGGTAGTGCCTGGACCCTATTTCTGTGCTACATTGCTCTGAAAACAAGCCCTTTTTATCTTTCTAAATCCAGGATCACAAAATGAACCCAGTGTCCCAAGAAAAATGACAGAGGAGTTTTTTTGAAGAGCCTCTTGCCTTGGTTTGTCCTGAGGTGTATCCCCAGGCTGTGTGACAGCCAGGCCTGTCAGGGAAAGCAAACCCCTCCAAGAAAGAGGCATCCAGAGAAATCAAGTCCCTTTGGACTCCCAAATCCCAGGGCTGCCATTGGAAAACTCAGCAGATCCACCTGGACCTCCTGGAGATCATTTGGGTGACGCTGCAGTAGGAAAATGCTGGAAAAGGGGTCACGTTTCTTCTCCCCCATGTCCTGAAAGCCTTGTCCCTGACAGGGACCTTTTGCCAGCATTGTGCAAGCCTGGCTCAGGTTTTCCTTGAACTTTAGTCCTCCTCTAATCCGTGCCACTGGAACCTCCAGAGGGAGGAATGCTGCTGATTTTAACTGAGATCAAAACCTTTCAGCTCCCTCATTGTTCCATGTCCTGTCACCAGAGTTGTCCCCAGGGCAAGGGCAGCTCTTTACCTGGATCAGGAGTGTTCCTCCATCCAAGCCAACACTCCCACTCCCATCCCTGCAAAGTCATGGGTTGCAAAATCCTTGTCCCCGGGATTTTCAGTCCCCCTAAAACCACGCTGAGCCCTCAGATGTTTGTTTGCTTGTTTTGGCAAGAGGAAAAAAGGGGACAAATTGAAGCTGAGGGAAGTGTATCACACATCCTTCAGCTGGGATTGTGGCTCTGGCTGGGAAAGCCATTCCCAGCTTCCTTCCCTTATCAGTTAATGAGGTGGACAATGCAGGAAAGGCTCTTGGACAGCAAAAGGCACCGGCCACGTGCTCAGTTATTGGGCAGTTATTAATAACCTCGCTCCTGAGCAGCATTCCTGAGCAATGCTGGCTCCAGGAATCGTGGATGTTAGCAGGATGTGTGTGCTCCTCTGGCTCTTTCAGGGAAGGGGTGCAAGGTTTTGGGGGGTTCTTCCAGGTATTTTGTGGGATAACTCCATTCCCACAGGGTGATGAGTGGTAAGCCCACAGGCACTGGAGAAGGCAGGGCAGAAACCTTCCACTTTTTTTGGAAAATCGAGAGCAGGAGAGGAGAAACCCAAGGGGTTCCCACAGGCAAGGGCGTTGTCCACATTACAGCTGCTCTTCCCAGGGAAGCCCATCTCATCCAGGCCTTCCAAAGCTGCTTTTCCTTGGAAATGCTGATGAACTCAGTGTAACAATCTCAGCTCCTCTTTCCTGGAAGAAGCCTTTGCTGTCCTACCCTCCTGCCACCCTCCATCCCTTCTTCCAGGGATATTTCCAGCCCTGCCAGTTCCTCCAGGACTTCCCAAGATCATCTGTTCCACATGAGGCCAGTTCCCAATGTCCATCCCAACTGGAGCTGATGGTTTTCAGCAGCAGGAGATGCAATTCCAGGCCTTGAGATTGGGCTCTGGTTGGGTGGGCTTTTTCCCTTTAATTGTTTTTGGTTGTTCAAATCCAATTTATTAACACCACAGGGACAAGACGTCTCATGAGCAGTAAAGCTGGGTTTGTATTCAGGCTTCAGCTTGGAAGGGGATAAAGGGGACAAATGTTGTTTTAAGGATCTTAATTTAACTTCCAGGATAGTTCTGGATGTGGATCCAGGATCCCTGTTCCCAGAACATCCTTGAGGGGTTGAAGCATTTACTTCTCTGTCTCCAAATTCACAATTTTCAAGCTACATTAAGACACCTGCAGTTGAGGCAGACTCACTCTGAATTACATAAATCCCATTCCCAAACCTGCCTTCAGCTGGAGAAATCCTGATTTATATGGTCTTGGATCCTACAGGAGCCCTTCAAAGGAATTTGATCTAATAAATCCCTGAAGATGAAGATTTGGTGGATTTATTCATCCCAACTCTGTGTGTGTTGCAGGTTAAACCTGGGAGTCCATGTCCTGCAGGCCTGAGTGGAAAAGTGGGAATTCAGCCTGAAGGAAAGAATTAACATGAATAAAATACAAAGCCTGCCCTGTGTGTCCAATTCCATGCATGCATCCCCTCCCTCCCAGGGCCAGGAGTGACCACACTGCATCCCTTGTCCCTGGAATGTGGTACCAGGCTGGGAATGCCCATTGTGGTCCAGACAATGGTGAGGGAGCCTGGATGGAAAAGGATCTCCTGTGCTGGGTTGACAAGCAGCTCTCTGTTCCCAGGGCTCCTGGGTGAAGGGACAATTCCCACTCCACAAAACCCCTGCTTTGATCCTCTTGTTGGTTGTGCTGCTTGTGGATAATTCAGTGCATTAAAAAAATAGAGGAGAAGGGAAATATGCCTTTCCAGCCTTATTTGCTGGTGGGTCTTGAGGAGTCTCCCACAAAGACAGCAAGGCGAGGGAAGAGAGAGGAGGGAAAGTCCTCTGGAATACTCAGGCTGTCAGATGATGCTCCCACAGGATTTGTCTTTCCCTTAAACCATTTCAGGCACCTCTGGCAGTGGTGAGGGCACAAATCCACCCTGAGTGTGTGCAGGACATTTTCCATGTCACCTTTGGCATGTTCACAGAGCCACAGAATCCCAGGATGGTTTGGGTTGGGAGGGACCTCATATCTCATCCCATCCCACCCCCTGCCATGGGCAGGGACACCTTCCACTATCCCAGGTTGGTCCAACCTGGCCTTGGACACTTCCAGAAGCAGGATATCAATTGGGGAATGTGCTTTGGGGTCTATATATGACCAGGGGAGTTCAGGATGAGGTTTTTCCTGGCTGATGCCATCCCAAAGTTGTTATGGACTCTGTCCCCTCTATCCTGCCTGGTGGAGAAGGGAACAACTGTGGGAAAGGAGCTGTAAAGTAAATAACCTGGCCTCTTTCTCTGCAAAATTGCAGGAGGAAGGGGCTGGGATGAAGGAGATCCAAGTCCTCTCCCACCCAGCCCCTCTGAGCCTCCCACAGCCTCAGCAACCATATCCCAATTTCCAAACTGGTGCAGCCTGGCTGACCAGTGTGGAGGGAATGGTTTAGGGAAAGTGAGGGCAAGACTTGCATGCAAAATATGGCAATTTCCAAACCCTTTTTCTGAAGTTTTCTATTTATTTTTTTTTAAATGTACTTTTGAGGAATGTCCAAACACAGAAAACTTTAGCCCAAAAGGAATTTTATCCAAAGAATTTATGAGCAACTTAAAAAGAGAAGGCAGTGAGGAGAAACTGAGAGCCAGATGTAACTGCAGCTTTAAATGGCTTTTAGTTTAGTTTCAGATTTTTTTAGGGGCTCTGACAGGGAACTGTTGGATTTTTGCAACGTCTGTAAAAGGGTATTGAGGCAACTGTGAACTTTTGATCACTTATTTCTTGGTCTTCTGCCCACATCCAAAAGGGAGTATCTGACCAGCTCCTTAACCTCTTGGTTTTAGATGCTGACATGAGGAAAGAGCAGCAGGAATCAGCAGAAATGCTGTGAAAACATGGATTCAGGAGCTGGGAAACACCCCAGGCAGGGCAGAGACCTGCTCCTCTGGAAGGCACATCCTGGGGAAAGGAATTATCCAAAATAAACAGGTAAGCAAAGCTTTATGTGTCCCACTTCACTAAACACTTGCTCTGGCATGAAGGATGTGGAAACACCAGCAAATTTGCTTTGCCAAGGAGGGGAAGATCAGGATAGTGCCAGAATGGGGAGGGAACTGGAATTGCTCACAGTGGGACAAGTGGCTTTTGAGGAGGACAAAGTAAAAAGCAGCCCAGTAGAAACTGGGATGAGCTCCTGCAACACCAGCAACCTGTTCCTGCTCCTTCAGGGAGGACATCCTTGGCCAAAGCTCTGTCCACCAGGATGGCAAAAGGATGAGGCTGAGAGGTGCTCAAGGCACAAGATTTTCCCTGGTACCATTCTGGGGGAGATCAGTCCCTGTGGCTGCTGGAGGAATCAGGAACAGCCCTACTGTGGAATGCAAGGATTAAACAGAAAATCTTGGCTAAACCAGGGTAGAGGAAACTTGCACATCTTCCCTGGAAAATGGGAAGGGTTAATTAAGAAAGGGCAAGGACATCAACATCCTCTGCTGTTCCTTCTGCTTTGCTCTGGAGAACAGTAGAATCCCAGAATGGTTTGAGTAGGAAGGACCTTGAAGTTCATCCCATTGCATCCCCTGCCATGGGCAGGAACACCTGAGTTGCTCCAAGCAACATCCAACAAGCCTTTCAACACTTCCAGGGATGGGGCAGCCACAGCTGTGCCAGGGCCTCCCGACCCACCCTGGGAAGAATTCCTTCCCAATATCCCATCTAAACCTACTGTCTGTCAGTTTGAAGGCATTTGCCCTTATCCTGTCACTCCATGCCCTTGGAGATTGTCACCTTGGCATCACCCCTGGCTGATGTGAGGGTGTGGGTGCCCAAGCTGGGCAGAGCAGCCTCCTCATCCTCTTCCCTTCTCAAACCTTCCCAAACCTTCCCTTCCCAAGCCTTTCCAAACCTTCCCTTCCCAAACCTTCCTTCCCTTCCCAAACCTTCCCTTCTCAAACCTTCCTTCCCTTCCCAAACCTTCCCTTCTCAAACCTTCCCTGTCCCCCAGCAGCCCCAGGTCCTGGTGCTCTGCAGTGAGTTTCACTCCACTCTGTGTTTTGCCAGACACTGTTATTAAGAAATCAGGCTCTGCCTTTCCACGGCTCCTCCGAGTCCCTGTCTGATGTCATCCCGTCTGGCAACCCAGCCATCAAAAAGGGGGCTCCCCGGGGAGCCATTGCTCAAACAAACAGCCAGCGAGAAGAAAATAATGACCCATTAAACATCATAAAATGCCAAAGCCCACAGCGATCCCTGACAGAGAGAGAAGGCGGAGGAACCTCGGGATGGAGGTGCCTGGGCTTACCTGGGTGATTATCCCTAATTGAGGCTGTTCCAGGGGCTGACATCACGAGGCTCCAGGCCAGCAACACCCTCTGCCATCACTCCCACCTGCACTGAGCCTTCGTGCGTCCCACGGGCACACGGGGACCTGCAGATCAGGCAGGTTTAGCTCTTCATGTTTTTAAGCAGTTCAGGGGTTTTTTTCCCCCCTTGTTTTTCCCTGCAAAGTCAATCCTGGCTCTGCTCCTCCGTCTCCACGATTTTGTGCAGGTTGCAGGGGTGACAAACAGCCTGTTGCCAGGGGGAGCCCCTGGGATGTGTGTGGGCTTCTAATTTGGGCAGCTCTGGTTTTGATTCAGAGCTCACCAAAATGGGGGAGATGAAGGAATTTCCTGCAGCCTGATGCAAAACCTCACCCCCCAAACTGGGGAAAAGAGGGACCTAAATGCCAAAAAACCAACCAAACAGTGACTTGACTCTGGATTAGGATGGCAAAGGTGGGAGGAATGGGGTTTAATCATAGAATCATGGAATGGTTTGGGTTGGAAGCTCATCTAGTCCAGCTCAGGGACACCCTGATTTGTGGGAACAGAGTGTTTGAAGAGAGGCTGCCGTGGAAGGGAGGGTGTTGCACCGATGAAAAGCCGCCCACTTGAGCTGGATCCCAGCTGGATTGTCTTGGATCCCTCCCTTGCACATCTGTGCCTGGGATCCTCCTCTCCAAGCTGCTTCTCCTCGGAGCACTTTGCAGAGGTCATTCCCCTTTGCAGGCCTCGTTCCCTCTTCTTCTCTGCCACTTTCTCCCCTCCTGCTGGGAGGTTTTGGGGCCTTCAGCAAAGCCCCTTTTCCCTTTTTCCTGATGAAACCACCTGCTCTTCACTCAGCTTCCCTGGGAAACTCCCCAGCAGCGGCTCTGCCGTAGAAAACAGGTCCGTGTTCCCCGTCAGGACCTGGAGCAGGGAGCAGAGCTCAGTCCTGCTGACAGCCCCAGGCTGGGCCGAGCATCCCACAGCCCCAGAATGAGGTGTCCGTGATTTCTTTGTGGTTTCACGGGGTCAGTGCTGCAGAGCTGACATGAAATCCAGCTCAGGAGCTTCCCAAGGATGCCAAGAAGCACATCCAGCTTAATGAGATCCAGCAGGATTGTACCCAAGGCATCCCTGTTCCTGCAGGATCTCAGCCCTGGCCGGGGCTGTCACACTGTGCTCTCATGGGTTAGGGCACTGCAGCAATTTCAGGGCTCACAGACACTCTCCCCATTTTTTCCCAGGGTGGGAAAACCTTTGGAAATTCCTGGGAAATGTCTCTTTTTTCCCTGCTGCTTGAGGCCTGTTTCCTTCCTTGCAGATTACAGGGTGCAAGGCAATAAAAACAGGAACAAATCAGTCAGAACAAAACAGCCCCTCCAGCTCTTCCACAGGGAGGGATCACTGCTTCCCACCTTCCCAAGGCAGTGCCTCCTCTTTCCTTTGCAGCAAGAGGGGAAACTGAGGCACGAATTTCCCCTTTTCCTTTGAAGATGAGACCTTCTCCATATCTCTGCATGATCAGAAGGGATGGGGAAAATACCCCTGCATGCCACAAAGGCATTTGGCTGCACTTCCATGCCTCGGTTTCCCATTGAATTGAGATTTTCCCTGCTGTGGAATCCTACACAAATCTCCCTTTCCAGCCCTCTTAGGTGGGATCTTCATCCCCAATCACCCCCAAAAGCCCAAAACCACCCTTTTTTGGGTCTCAGAGGGGCTGATATCTCTCCCCCTAGGCCGGGGGAGCCGCAAGGTTTTCCCATCATCTGTTAATGATAGGAAAGCAGCTTTTATTCCCTCTCTCCCCCGGTCTTGGCAGGGAAGGTGGAATGTGGCTCGTGGAGAGGTGCAGCCACCCTTCAGGCCAACAGCTGCTTTGAGGGATGGATTGGATAAATGTGCAGGATTTCCAGTCTGCCCTGCACATCCCAGCCAGGAGATTCCCGGGAGCAGGGCTGCGAGGGAATCAGGGAATGGGATGAAGCCAAGCTCATCCTGGGCGAGCCCGACTTGGGAATCCACCACAGCAGCAGAGGTAAAACCAGCTCAGCTCGCTTTGGGAAGAGCTGAAGCACAGAGGGATCTCCTCCAAGACATCTTGTGGATGCTCAGGCTGATCCAGAGGGAGGAACCAACTCGGCTTTGGAGCAGTTGGAAGCCTGAGGTGTGTTTTTCTCCCTGAGCAGGGATATGGCAGAGCAGGTGTGGGGAGGAATGAAACTTTCCAGGTGTTTTCTCATAAATCTGTTCCCCACTTGGCCCATCAGCCGCTTTCCATGGTGCCAATGGGATGCCTGGGCAATGGAGGGGCCACAACACCTTCATGGACAGGGGATGGCACCCAGGGAAGGAGGGTTTGGAGCCATGGGCAGGGTGAAGAGCCACATCTTTGGGCAGATGATGGACTCTGGACAGATGGACAGACTCTGCTCCCCATCAGGACCATGTCCAAGTGGTTTTCCAGCCACTGGAGCATCTCAAGGTGTCATCACTTAGTGGGTGGAGAACCTCACACATCAAGAGATCTTGGAGGAAGTTTGGATTTCTTCTCCTCCTCCCTCTCTCCTCTCCCCCTCCAGTCACCCCCTTCCCACTTCCCACCCTCCCTCCCAGCACAATGGGAAAGGAAACAGCCCCTGGGAAACACACTGCTTTGAATTTCCATCTGGGAACAGCCTCAGGCAGCCCCAGGAATGGCCAGAATCAAACTGCCTCCCCTTTTTCCCTCTTGCTAAAGGCTAAAAATCCCATCAAGATCCAAAGCGTGTCATTCCAGTGGGAGAGTTGTACTGGGGGAATGGGCAGAACTGGTTATTTGATGGTTGTGTTGGGTTGTTCTTTTAAAATAGTCCTTAATATCTCCCATTTCTCTTTCACTGTGCAGCACAATCCCCCTTTTCCAGCAGAGGCAGGAGCTGAGCCCTTCACACGGAAAACAGGTGATAAATCACAGGGCCATTGATCCAAACCATTCCAGGGAATGGGAAACACATGGACGGGCTTTCTAATTAACTGTTTGATATGACTGCCGTGAGTTTGGGTGTAGTTTCCAATGTTTTGCACTTGGCTTGGCTCAGCCCTCTCCATGGAAACTGCAGTTTGCCGGAATGTGAGAGGATCCCGTGTTCAAGGGGGATGGAGGCACTTGGGGCAGCTCAGCTCAGCCACGAGGAAAAAGCGACCAAAAAGGAAAGTAAATACGGTGTTTGCTGCGTGGGAATGTGCCCTTCTCCTTCTCTTTCCAGCTGGGAAAGCAAAACAAACTAAAAGCTCCTTTTTTTTATCTGTAAATCTCCACTTTCTGGACCCGTTGTCCTCTCACAGGCTAAGGGGCAGGACAAGGAGCCTGAGTCTCCCTCCGTGTCCCTCTGCCACTCAAACAACCCCTTCATCACCTTTTCCCACTCACACCATCCCAAACAAACCCAGGAAGTGTCAGGATGTGGATCTTCCCACCCCTAGAGCTCAGTGTGTCCGTGTGTCCATCCTCAAGCAGGACACATCCATGGGATGCTTTGCATTCCCACCTCAGACTGGGTGTCACCAGCTGGGTCTGGAGCGGCAGAGTCCTGTCCCAGGATGGTGGAAGAGTCCAGGATGATGGAAGGGTTGTCCCAGGATGGTGGAAGGACTCAGGGAATGCGCTGCACCCCTTTAGCCCTGATTTATGCCGTCAAAGCAACCAAACCTCTTTATTCACGGATAATTCACAGAGATTCCTCGACTCCAGAAGCTCCACTGAGGACACTGAATGGAAGAGGAGCAAGCCCAGCCTTTCAGGATGTGATTCTCCCATGGAAAACAGGAGCTGAGCAGGGTTTATACCATGGGATATCCCTACCTGGAAGGGAACCTGCTTTGGTGACACCCTCAGCACCAAAATCAGGATGGAGCCAACCTGGAGGAGCCAGAGATGTTCTGGAGGGCACAAGGATGGGGTTTGGGAATGACAGGAGGACAGGGAAGGGTGGCTTGGAGGGATGAAGGTCTTCCAGGGCTACCTGAGCCACCAAGGATTGGGATTAACACTTCCCTGGGGACACTCAGCCCAAACCTACTCAAGGCCAGCAAGTCCCACCAACACCTCCAGGGCTGCCAGTGAGTTAAAATGCAATTTAAAAGGGAATAAAGGTTTAATCCAGCTGTGTTTCAAAGCAGTCTTTCCCCACATCCTGCTTTTGGCACCTCTTCCCAGCTGGGACATTGCTCCTCTCTCCATAACACGGGTACAGCTGCTGCAGGCAGGGGTGGGGATGTTAATATTTTATATTTTATTGGCTTTTTTTTCCCGTTTTTTTTCCCCCCCCATTTTGCCCTTTCTTCACCACAGCTCCCCTGGGGCCCCATGGAACATCTGGCCAAGCCACTTCTGGTTCCATTTATTGGCAGATAATTAATTTGGGGATCAGCAGGGGAAAGTGATCCCACAGTTTATGGGATGTCTATCACTTGACCCTTTAGTGATGTTTGAACATGGGTTATTTTGGGTTTCTGGGGCCTGATCCACCTTTCCAAGGAAGTCAGATCTCCCCTTTGAGATCCAGGGCTGTTAGATCTCCATCCAAAAACTGGGGGAAATTAGTCAAATAAATACCCTGTGAATATTATTCCACATTATTCATTCTTTGGGAATATTTGAAGTCATTATTCACTCCTTGGGCATATTATTAAAGCAGCTCCCACTCAAAGAGGGAAATTAAATTGTAAAAATCAGTGGGTTTCTCTGTCTTTTTATCTTTAATGCTCCTTTTCCCAACAATTCCTTTCTCCCAAGGTTTTTTTTTTATAAGGATAAAGGAGAAGCACCTCAGAGCCCAGCAAGGACTTGCCTGTCACCCTCCCCACTGTGCATTTTTGTTGTAGCAGGAATTGCTTTGCATCTCCAAGGTGTCAACAGGCCAATATTCCCTTCTCTTCCAAACCCTCTAAAGCCCTTCCAATGGCCACGGATCCTGTTCCAACTCAGCTTCCCACGTTTGTCTAAAATTATCCAGCTTGCAAAAAAATATAAATGAATTTTTATTTTTATTATTATTATTATTTCTCTTTTCACTTGCACAATCAAAAGACTCATTTTCCCTTGAATCAAACCCCTCCTTAGATGCACAGCAACAAATCCTGCCAGATTTCCAGTGCCATGGACTTGGGAGCTGGCAGCTGATCCCACCTGGATGGCTGAGAAGCTTTCAAAACACTCCAAAACCCCCAATTTTTCCTGGGCAGTCCCTGGGGACTGGTCTGTGTTTTCACAGACTCAGCCTCTGTGCCAGCCCCCTCTGAGTGTTTTTAGCAGCTTTGTTGAACTGTTAACACCCTGCCCTGCCCTTGGGAATGTGTTCCCAGGGATGGCTGGAGCAACTGGATCAGGGATGGGAAGGCTTTTCCAAACAGCCCCCACTGTGGTGGGGAGACAACTCCTACTCCAGGGACAGGCTGGGGACAAAAATCTCCTCCCAGGAGCAGGTTGGGGACAAAAATCTCTCAGGAGCTGATGTTTATTAAGGCCCTACAGAAACACACAGCTGGATTTTAATCCACCTGGGATCAGTGGGAGTGTGCCCAGGAGATGTTGGAGGTCAGCAGGAGCTGCCCAGTTTTCCTTTCCACCTTCCCACCCTCAGCTTTCCCAGCAGGTTTCCAGCTGCAATATGAGCAGCTTTTCTTGCTTGTGACCAAATGCAAACAATTTAAAAAAAAAATAAGGGAAAGGAAGAAATCCAAGCCAGGGATGAAATCACTACGTGCTTGGTAAGACTTTGGGATGAGTTTCATCCCTTCTGTCCTTTGCCTTTTACTTTCAGCTGGGAAGGATCCAGTGGGATGAGGAGCCTGTTTACAGAAACGAACTTCCCCTTCCTGATGGATATTTGTTTGGAAAGACAGTGAGCTCTCAGTGATGGTGGATGTTGATTTCTGCAATTCCTTCGAATTTTCTGGCTTACTGACCCCATTCAGGGCTCATCCATGGCTGGTGAAACAGTTGGGAATTGCAAAAGGAGGATCTGTCATCCTGAGGGACAACTGGCTGCTGCTTCCCACTCCAGCTCCAGGTTAGGCCATCCCATCTCCCCTGTCTCTTCCACAAGGGATGTCCTGTGCTGCTCACGGATATTCTGCCTTTTCCAGCCTGTGGAAAGCTAAGGATTGGGTGTTTTCATCACAGGCTCTTTCTGTGTTCCTGCCTTTCTAAATCCTCATCCATTTCTTGGGAAAGCATCTGGTTTCCAGCTCTGGGTCTCTCCAATCTGTCATTTTACATAAATATACAAACATCCCTTTTTTGGATGATGGATTAGGGCTGCACTTTGGCTTGGATCACACAGCCCAGACTGGAAGAGGGGCTTTGAAGCCACGAAAATGTCACATTCCCGCACTGCCAGGAGAACATTCCATGCTGGGAATCACAGACCTGGTTCCTTTAGACAGCTCCACCATCATCCCTGTGACACCACACACTGTAAATTCACCTGAAGGGCATCAGTACCCTCTGCTTCCTCTGATAAGAGGGAGAATATTGGATCTCACATGGATTTATGCTGGAGAAGGAGCTCCTGGCCTTTGAGGGAGCCCTTGGAAGCACCACTGATGGAGCCCCCGTGCTTAAATCCCACTCCCAGAGTGGAGCAGCGCCAACTCCTGCCTCCACACCCTCATATTTCTTTCCCAAGCACCTCCACACCACAGGGATTTAGTTGGGAAACCCCCTTTGAAGGAACAGTGGGAGCTGTGCCTGCAGGATTTGGGATAAGGCTGAGAACAGCCTGGACTTTGTGTCCCAAAATAAGATGAGAGCTGCTGTGGTGGGTCCCAGGACCTTTCTCCTTCTCTGGGAGAAGTCTCTGCTTGGAAAACTGATGAGCAAACTGATGATTTTTGTGCTGATTTCCTCACCCAAACCCTAAATCAGCACAGCCAGAGGCCTGAGCTCTGGGATTCATGGAGCCAGCAGCCAACAGGAATTCCCAACAGCAAACTCCAGGCTGGAATCATCATTTCAGCCCTTGGAACAATATTCAGGTGATTTATACAGGAGGAAACAGCTTTATGTCCTTTGCAACTGGAATCCTGAATCCTGCCAGGAGACCTGCAAAATCTCCTGGTTCCAGTCTCCTCTCTGGTCAGGACAACACCAATTTAATGAATTTAAGCCCTGAATTCCCCACTTGGATCAGGCTTAGGGGTGAAGTCTTGCCCTCTGTGGTACTTTTCCCAGCCCATCCTTCTTTTATCCCAATTTTTACATGTATTTTAGACATTGCCCTGGTGTAACACCCACAAAAAGCCTCCCCAGCACGTGGATGAGGAGCAGATGCAGGTGGAAAGGGACTGGCTCTTCAGCAAATCACAACTGGCTCCACCAGGAAAAGGATATTATGTGTCCCAGTCAAAAAAATTCACTTTAACAAATCAGGTGCCAGCAGATGGTGCTCCATAATTTGCAGGACCCTAGCTGGGATGAACTGGTCCTTCCCCAGCAAAATGAGGATTGAAAAGCATTTGTTGCCCCAGTTCCCAGTTTGTTGCTTCATGCTGACTTTATTTCAAACATATTTGGGTATTTAACAAGAAAAGCACCTTTTTGTTGCCCCCTGTGCTTGTTTGTTCCTTTGGTCAGCAAACAGGTGGAGAGGGAAAAATAACAAGAAAAAAAGACATTGCAGTGCAGTTTCAAGAGAATCTCTCAGTGCCCTGGGAAGATAAAACTCTCAGTGGTGTCGTTGCCTTTGTCTCCCTGGGATGTTCCACTTCCATCTGCTCCAGCAGTTGCCTTGGTTTTTCAGGATGGAAGGATGAAAAGGATGAAATGCAATGGCTTGGATGAGCAGGAGTTCAGGGATTTCCTTCCCTTTCCATGACTTGTAGACTGGTGCTTTCCTTTCCAAGGCCACCTTGGATGGGCTTGGAACAACTTATGGAAGATGTCCCTGCCCATGGCAGGGGGTGGGATTGGATGAGCTTTAAGATCCCTTCCAACCCAAACCATCCTGGGATTCTTTGACTCCTGGATGTCCCTTTGCCCGGGACATCTGTTCCCATAATTCTGCTCCTCCTGGATTGCCCCAAGGTCAGGCAGGAGCTTCCTGTGACGTGGAATTTCTTCCCTGCTCCAGCCTCGAGGGAGCATTTCACAACCTCAGATATTGCAGGGAGAGAAAGTCACTAAGAAATCCTCTTCCTAAAGATCCCAAACCTCCTCTGGCTTCCAGGACAGGGATCAGGACGCTCCAGCCTGTGGAGCACCACATGATAAAAAACCTGTGCAAACAGCTTTGAGCAGGAATGAGGTTTTTTGGACAGAGCTGGCTGGACCAGCCAGGAAAAACAGCATTATCCCTTGGGAGCAGTGTCTTTAGCTCGTTTCCATCGGCATAGGGAGCAGCCAGTTCCAACCCAAGTGAGATCAGGCAGCGTGGGGCACTCCATGGGCATCCACCCCTTTGGATGGACCAGGGTCCCAGCTGGCAGCAGGGCAGGGACAGCAGGTGCAGGGATGGAGGCAGGGAAGTGTTCCTAAGGCTTAGGAAAAGCTGAGGTTTCTGGCAGGTTCCCGAGACATTGGGTTTGGCCCAGAGCTCTCTGCTGTATAAATTTTGGAATTAGAGTCAAACATGAAACTGGAGCAAGAGGCCAAAGGCAGAGCTGGCAGCTGGGAGGTCGGGTTTAACTCCATGCAAGCTCATCCAAGCCAGGCTTTCTGAGGAGAGAAAGGTGGGGAAACAGAAGAGAAGGGAGCCCAGGGAAAGAGGGCTGGAACTAACCCCCAAAGGAATAGGGATGGAGCAGCAAGGGAGTGGAGAAGTTGATGCAGAGAGCCTGGAGTGGGAAGGAGCTGCAAACAAGGCAGCCCAGGAGATGGGGGAACCCAACACATTCCTGGGAATTGTGTCTCAGGTGGGTGCCACCAGACCTGGCAGCACTTCTTGGTAGCACTGGGTGCTGTCCCACTTCCTCCCAGGGCCTGGGCTCTGCTGCTTTTCCTTGGGAAGGTGTTTCTCCACCCTTTCCAGGAGGAAGGCATTTCTCCATCCCTGCCTGACCATTCCTGGTTTTGCTGGAGATGCTCTCCTGCTTTTCAGGATCAGGACCATGCACTGGCTTGACCTCCAGCCTTTTCCAGCCGTGTGGTTTGGATTAGCTGACTCATTGTTCATGGCAGAGCTTCGGGGCCGTTCAGAGGGGCCAAGACACACACACACAAAAAATCTCTGTGCTGGGCATGGAGGGGGATTTTGTCTGCACAGCATCAGGGTGATGTGAGACAGGCAGGAAAATATGTTTTTCCTGGGAGTCTTGGAGAAACCTGGGATTTTTCATGGAGGATTTCTTATGTGCTGCAGGTAACCCCTAGGACCAAGGGGATAAACAGATTCCCAGATTGGAAACCTTATCTCCATCCTCCCCAGTCTTGTTTTCTCTCGCCAGCCAGCCAGACGTGCTGGGGATAGAAGTCAGATGTGGTCTGATCACACATGAGGGATTCAAGAGGGGAAAATCACACCACGTGGATGAGGCAGGAATTTGGGAACAGAAACACTCTGTACCCACATTGCCTCCTCCTCAGGGTCATCTGCTGGGACTCCATCAAGGCAGTGGGAGCCTGGGAGGTCTCATCAGCCTCAGCAACCCAGGATTTCTCCTTTGGGAGGCCACACAAAGTATGGAGTCACAGTTCTTGGGGGAACAGACGCTCTCCCCGCGGGATCGCTCCCTGAGGTTGGGTGGGATTCCAGGTTTTCCTGAACAAACTTGCTCCCAAGGCAGCACCAAAGGATGGTGGAGGCTTATTCCTCAGGGAGTGAGTGAGCTCAGTGGTGCTGAGGGGTCAAGTCCATGTCCAGATGTCCACAGGGCCTGTTTAGATTGCAGATTCCTTCTGAGCCCGAGCCTGTTCCCATTAAACCTTGCAGGAGGTTTCTGTTGACTCCACTGTGCTCCAAACATTCAGCAAATGCAGCTGCTGTCACTGATTGTCCCAAAACCTGCTGGCATGAGGCTCCTAAATAACCAGGGGGGCTGAGGCTGTCACCCCCTAAATCTCCTCTCCCTGCTGTGTGAACGTGCACCCCAAAAACCTGAGCAGCCCTGGGGAGTTAACACAGACTCACTCAGGCCTAAGTTTGGACTCAGCTCATGACAGAAACAAGGGCAAAGCAGCAAAATTCTGATCAGACCCATATTTGGACTCTGAACCAGGGTTGGTCCCAGCAATGTGCCTTCCTCCAGACCATCCAGGAGTCCTGGTCCAGAGCAAAGGGCTTGGCAGCATTCCCAGAGTCTTTGAGCATCATGTTGGGTGTTCCATTGTGCTCATCCCTCCCTGATGGAGCTCTCTGTGCCTCTGCAGCCCTTTGCCACTCCAGGGAGATCCATTCCTGTCCTGGAAGGCGTCTCCCAGAACACTGAGCTCCTTTTTTTCACAGGAATTTCACAGGACCCACAGGGATCACCAAGTCCAAGCCTTAAGAGAGGGGTCTTGTCAAGCTTTATCCTTCAATATTGGTGCCAGGCAGCTCCAAAACACAAGGTGTGCTGCAATGGGAGCGAGATGGAGATGCCTAAAAAGCACAAAAGAAGCACTTTCGGGGTCATCCTTATGTCCTTGACCCCTGTGCCACCCAACCCTCGCTGCCCTGTGCCACCCGCAGCTCGGAGCACACAATACCCCATTGAGTGCCTGGGGAGCTCATGCCAAGGCAGAGGGTCGTGCTGACGTTCCAAAGTGTCACCCGGCCCTTGGAAAAGCCTCACACAAAGCCCAGCCTGTGCCCATCACACCGACACCACGTCGTGGGACCACCAGCAGCACAAAAAGGGGTTTATGGTGGCGGGGCACAGACGTCATGTCCCTGTTCTCCCTGGAAACAAAATGCCCTTTAAAGCTGAAGCAGAAGCGCTGCCCTGGCCGTGCCTTGGGGCTGAGCACAGCCCACCCTGCCCTCGGTGCCGATAACCCCGCACTGCTCCAGCCCGGCCCCCGGGGAGAAGGGAATTACCACTTCATATTTCTTTGGGAGCAGAATTCCAGCTGGACACATCCAGGCTGCCGCTGTCCCGTGCCCAAACTGCTCCTGCCCCTCACCAGCAGCCCCTGGGTTTTGTCCGAGCCCTTTTCACCCCCCACCCCCAAAACCTCCTCCTGGGAGCTCCTGGGAGGGGTTGGGACCAGGTGAAATGTTGAGGAGACTTAGATCACAACATTAACCCTCCTGGCCATGAAATCCAGGGAAAGTTTCCAGAGAGTTGGCTCCTGCCATGGTCTCCATCCTCCAGCATCGTCCTCGGGGTCAGGCAGGAGCTTCGTCCTGGGTTGTTGTTTGGCTGTGCTTGTTTTATTTGATCTTTAATACCCCTTTTTTTTATAAGCCTCTTTCCCAAACATGCCCTATAAAATCTTCAAGTGATGGCCCCTCTCCCTGCCCCTTCTTCCCCAAGTAAATATTTTTAGGTCTCATAAACACAAGGCACTAAAACACTCAAGAGTGTAAAGCAAAGCTCTGGGGAGGCACAGCTACAGGGGCAAACCTCGTTTGTTAAAGCACAACCCCAAGTTATCCCCTCGTGAGGGAATTCCTGCACTTCCAGAGGTTCAGCACCTCTGGTTGGACCCCGTGGTGTGTGTTTGGGACACACCAAACTCACTGCTTCCCTCCATGGAGATCTGGGAGGAGAGAGAGCTCTGCAAAGCAGGTGCTAAACTGGGATTTTTCACAGGAAAACCCAAAGGACTGAGGCCCCCAGAGCTCAGGGGGTTGCAGCAATCCCCCAAATCTCACAGAGCTGGGAAAACTCTCATCTCAAGCCTCAATTCCCCCAAGCTTTTGCAGGGTACTGTGCAGGAGAAGCTGCACACAGGGATGCTTTGCTGCCTCTTGACCCTGGATCGTGTGCTTTGATCACAGAATTCCTGCATCACTCACCCAATTTCTTGAAATTTAATGGAAAATTCACCCTTTCCCCCCACCCCTGAAAAAAAGAAGTCGAGATGCTCTAATTTGGAAAAGCACAAGAGTTTCTGTGTGTTCTGCTGGACACCAGCACCCTGATTTTATACAAATTGCACAAGGGACCACAAAGGACATAAATAAATTCCCACAAGGATCGCTCGGAGCAATCCAGGGAGAAATGCTGTCCAGTTCCCAGGTCTCAGCGTTTGACCCGGGTTGTGCAATGAGCTGGGATTGTACTGATGAGTGCAAGATGTCCCCAGGAAAGAGCCATCCAGAAAAAGGCTGGAGCAATCCAGCAGTGCCAGGAAAGGCCACTGGGAAAGCCTTTGATGAGAGCAGAGATGACGTTGGCTGGGGTGCAAGAGCCCTCAGAAGAAGGAAGGGGGTGAGGACGTGGGTTTGGGACAAAAGTGGGTTCCTCTGGATGACTGTGGGACTCAGAGGGGTCTTGCAGAGCTGGACTCACCTAAGTTTAGTGACAAAGCCTGGGAAGGAGCTTAAAGAGAGCGAGATCAGAGCTGGGCTCCCATCCAAGGCCCAGGGCAAGGCAGGACTCAGTTTCCCAAGCTGCCCAAGCCCCCTGGGTTTGCAGCTTTGCAGCCTCCCGAGACGAGATTCCCCAAAGGGCCCAAATCCCATCTGCTGCACAGCCTCCTTCTCAGGCTATTTGTGATATTTGGATTTCAGAAGAAATCAGCAAACAGGGAGGAATTTGTCCCAGCTTTGAGGCTCCCGTTTCCCTCCTCCCTGGGGAACCTCCATCCATCCAACTCCCACAATCCACTGCCCAAAAAAGCCTCTTGCTGGGAAACCATCCTATTGCCATCAGGTGCAACCAGACCTGTTTTTCTCCTCCACCAGGCATTTCGAGGATTTATTGGGATATGATTTGCACAATTTAGGATAATGTGAATTATTCAAGCTCCCCAGTCTCCAAGCAGGAGCATTCCAAGCTGTGGTTGCACATCCAGAGCATTTCCATTAATATTTCTTTCCCTCTTGCTTCTCTCCTGCACCTTCACTTCCACCTTTATAAGGGGATGGTGTCATCTGGGAGGATCTGGGGGCTTTGCTTTCCAAAGAGAAAGAGATGCTGAGCACCTTTCCTCACCCAATAGCTGAGCCCTCAAACATCATTTTCCACCTCATCCAGACCCGGGATGGGAAAGTGAATCCACTGAGAACAACATTCTCCTCCCTGCTTCGTGAAAAAATCCACATATCCCTGTTCATTTCCCTCTCTCTTTTTTGTGACACATGGATTCATGGATTCCTGGCTGTAGATTTGCTGTCCCTGCTCTGAGGCAATGTCAGGCTCAGAGAGGGGGATTTCAGTTTGTCCTGAGTCACAACAAACCCACACACATCCATCCTCCTGTCAAGTCTGCTCTAAACAAGCCCTGATGTGAGTAAACATGGAAGCACAGATTGCCTGGACAAACACTCCCAGCTCCCTGAGTTATCCCAGGCAGATGTTCCTGGTTTGCAGGCAGGGATCACAGAATCCCAGAATCCCAGAATGTGCTGAGCTGGAAGGGACCCCCAAGGATCTTGGAGTCCAACCCTTATCCCATCCCCAAGAGTCGCCCCTGTGTCCCAGAGGATCATCCCAACCCTCCTGCAGCTCTGGCAGCCTTGGGGCTGTGCCCACTGCCCTGGGGAGCCTGGGCAGTGCCCAACCCCCCTCTGGGCAAAGAAGAGCCTTGGCCTGAGATCCCCCCTGCCCCTGCCCTGACACAACTCCAGCCCATTCCCTGGGCTCCTGGCCCTGGTCCCCACAGAGCATCTCCCTGCTGAGCAGAGACTCTGGGAGCTGGACCTGGTCAGTCTGGAGAACAGAAGGCTGAGAGGGGATCCCATCAATCCATACCAACATCCCAAAGGGATGTCAGGGGATGTCCCCAGACTCTTCTCGGAGCAACAGCCAGAAACTAAAACCTAACAGATTCCACCTCAACAGGAGGAAGAACTTCCTGGAAGAGCCACCAGTGGAGACATTCCAAACCCACCTGGATTCATCCCTGGACAGGGGGGTTGGCCTGGATGATCCTTCCCACCCCAACCACTGTGGGACCATGTGTGATGCAAAACACCCGTGGGATGTGCCGGGATGGGACTCCCCTTGGCAGGGAATGCTGCAGGGGGTGGGAGGGGGTGGTTATTATCCGGAGGAGCTGCAGCACGTGCAGGGGAAGGAGCCACGACCCTGCAATAATGTTGTCTTAGCAAATGGGTTTGTTATGGTTGTCAGCTTCCTCCAGGAGCCTTTTTAATCCGGGAAAGCAACGGGCCCAACACAGAGGGAAGTTTTTCATTATCGGCTCCGAGGAGTTTGGAGATGGGAGATTAGTGGGAAAGGCACAAATCTGCTGCTCTGGGAAAGAAAAACACAGCATCACTCCGGGGTGGGATGGGAAAGTGCCTTGGAAACAGGGGCTGCATCCAGAGCAAGTTATATTTGGCTCTATTTATATTGTATTATTATTTTGTATTACTGGATATTATTTTTATATGTTGTATATACTATAAATTGTAGATATTTTACTATTATTATAATTATTAAAAATAGGAACGGCACTTGTGGGTCTTGTAGGTCCCTTCCAACTCAGAAAATTCCTTGGTTCTCTGATTCTGTGATCATCCTGTTGCATTATTAGATATTATTATATCTATTACATAATTCCTTTATTTTTTATATGTATATATATATATATATATATATATATATATATATATATATATACAGTGTGGTATTTCCAGCCCCCCACACCACAGACACATCCAGGACTTGCAGCCTGGACAGGACAACATGAAGCATCAGGAATTTCTCAGCACCTTGAGATGCACCCTGACATCTTTATTTTCTATTTGGGAAAAATATGAGACCAATTTTTTTCATGCTGCATTTTTCTAGTGCAGAGCTCCTTGCTCATGATCCAAACCTGAGTCCTACCACAATTCCAAAGGGTTTGGAGTGTATCCAGGAGGAACAACCATGGCTTGAGCAGGGATTGAGCCTCTGCAGCCTGGAGAGAGATATATTTATATATCTACATATCTATATACCATCTATATTTTTACATTTACATATTTTTCGATCTATGTATCTATATATCTATATATCTATCTACACATCAATATTTCTACTTCTTTATAACCTCTAGATCTATATATATTTATATATCTAAATATGAACCAATTTGAGGGGCAAAAAGCCAATGGAAAAGGCTAAAAGGGATGGAAAAAGCTGCCCATGGGATGCAGGACCAGAAGATCCTGTCCCATGGGAGCAACACCTTAATACAGGCAAACATTGGCCCCAAAATATCCATGAAGGATTTCTCCCCAAGGATTTGGGCTCCCTACCCACCAGGAGGAGGATTTGAGGCCTTTTCCTTGCTGTGTGTGCTCCCACTCCTGGCACCCAGCAGCAGATCCCCACATTCCCACATTTCCAGCCTCTCCACATCACAGGGGGAATTTTTTTTTTTATCTCCTTCCCACTCCAGCTTTATCAGCTGGATATTTATTTGGGTTTATTGCTTTCCTTGTTCATCTGTCCTTTGGTTTACTCAGCTCCCCCCACGGGCTGCTGAAACCAGGCACCAAAAAAAGAAAATATAGGACAACTAATGATTATTTGCGTGTTCTTCGGGACAAGCCAAGAAAGAGCCTCCGGGGAGAGGGTGGGATTGGCCTCCGTTTGTTTCTTCAGCGGCAACATTAACTGGAAAAATGTGGGAAGGCGGCTGGAAGAGTTAACCCTTGATGGGAGGGGGCTGAGAGCCCCCAGCAGCAGGAGGAGACAGAGGATGGAGCAGAAACAGGTTCCCTGGAGCTCTTGGCTTCCCACCAGCACAGACAATGAAAAAATAAAAGGCGAGAGGGATCCCTGGCAGCGAGCAGAGCAAAGTCCTGCAATCCGGGCAAAGCCAAGGGCAGGGGGATTTTTTTCCCCGTAGAAACTCACCCCATCCCAAGGAAAAGATACATCCCCCCCTCCACGGCGTTGTTAGGAATGAATCCCAGCTGGATTTGGGAATTCCCAGGCTGGGGGCACGTGGCAGGGCTGGGGGGGACCGAGGAACCCCCTGTGCCTCCCCCGGGGGCAGCTCCAAGGAAAACATTTGGATGCTCCTCCCTTTGCAGCAATTTTGTGGCTTTGGTTTTTCTTTGCTAGAAGGAAACAAAACATTGACTCGTCCACGTGCTCCTCACAGCAAACTTTGCTTTTCCAGGTCCAAAGAGGAAACATCGCTGTGAGTGGGAAACCACGGCTTCCAGCAATCCTTTGGATCCATTAAAAACCAAATTCCCCAATGGCATGGGAAGGGAAAAGGAAAGGGAAGGGAAGGGAAGGGAAGGGAAGGGAAGGGAAGGGAAGGGAAGGGTAAGCTTTGCTTTGTAGTACTATATGGNGGGAAGGGAAAAGGGAAGGGAAAAGGGAAGGGAAAAGGGAAGGGAAGGTTCATTTATACTGGAAACAGACTTTCTTATAATAAAGAGGAGCTAAAATGCTTTTCAATTATGTGCTTCATGTTTAATCCAAGATGCCATGTCCTCGCTCCAGAGGAGATTGTTCCTAAGGACTGGAAGGAGATGTGTCACCTCTTCTTCCTTCTCATCCTCAAGAGCAGGAAAAAAATAAGTTTAAAAGGGACTGAGCTACAAGTTTCGTGTTCAGAAAACCATACGTTTCAAACAGTTTTGTACCAAAAATCCCACTGGGAACAACATAAAAGGGATTTTCCTTTCCTTCCCCACCCCTTTGGCAGCCCCCCAGGGGAGGGTGTAGCTCCACGGGCACCACTCCCCGAGGGGCTCCAGCTGCCCTGTGATGCTCCAGGGATGTGGGGACGCCAAAAATCCTGGGATTCAGGTGGGATAACATCTGCTTTGCATTAGCATGTCCCTCTGGAGTTTCCCCTTGTTTTCCTTTTTCTCCTCGTTTCCTTTTCTCTCCTCTCACTCCTTTCCTCCTGCCCTCGGGACAGCACAGCCCAGCCCAGGTTTTCCTTGTCTTTCAGTGGCCATTTCCTTCTGTGTTTGCTTTTCTGCCTCATATCCCCTCACCCAAAGGTAAGTGCTGAAGGCTGGGGGTTAATGGGCAACTTGGGAACACTGGGATCAAGGCCATCCCTTGCCCTGGTGACCCCAAGCAAGACCCTAAACCCCAGATTCTGCCTTTCCCTAAATCCTGGAGGTACCTGAAGATGGATGAAGACGTGGCCTTTAGTCTCCTCAATTTCTCTTCACATCTTACATGGGGATGGTGCCTTTTTCCCCAAATTCCCTGGGATTTTTTTAAGATGCACAGATAGACCAGGCTTAAGTAGACTCAGTCTATTCCTCACTGCTGCTCCTTCCCCCCATGCTTGGTCCAGATGTCCTTCCCTCCCTCTCTGCCTGGGATTCCATAGGATATGGGGCTCCTTCTGGACAACACATGTCATGGAGAACACAGAGATCCTTAATTCTCTCTGTCATGATAATTCCCTGCAGTGCCCAGAATTTAGGGAAGATGTTTTTATACCCTCCAGAGCCTGGATGCTGCCCTTTGAAAACATCCTGAATTATGGAGAGCTGCAGAAAAGGCTGACAGAGAATATTAGCCAAACAAACTCCTGCTCTGTGAGGAGGAGAGGGATATTTTTTTGGATATTTTCTCCTCTCTCTACACCCCAAAGGCATTGATCCAGCCTTTAAGTGAACTTTATGTTGTAGCAAGCAGGGAGGTGCTGAGGCCCTGGCTCAAAATTAAGACCAAGCTTAAAGGCTGAGAGAAATATGCATTTTTTTAAAAGTAAAAATAGCAATTAAACACTGAAATTTGGCCTGGAGTGCTTCAGTGGCTCAGGGACACTGTTGCTTATCCAGCTCCAGTTGTGCCCAATGCTTTGGCCACCTGAAAGTATCTCTGATGAATCCCCATAGTCCCTATTTTTTAATTTAGAGCAAAAAGCAGCTGTTACTGCAAATAATTACCCTCACATCTGGATTACACACAGTGTTGTTCCCTCCACAACTCCAAAACACTGCTCCTTGAGGACTTATATTTCCAGAGCTGTCAATCCAACACCTTTCACCAGCCCTAAATTCATTTACAAGTTGGGGGGAGGCAGGTGGGGAGAAGAAATAAAAAACCCTTTAAAAAATAATCAAGACACATTAAATAACCATTTGGGAGCCTAGGTTTGCTTGGCTGAACTTGATATTAATTAGGCTAAATCCAAAGGCAGCACCTTCCCCAGGAGTCAGCTGGAAAGCTGCAATTTCCAAGGATTTTACCTAGTTAAGGATTATAATCTTTAACAGCTGCCTGATTTACTCAGCTCATTCCCTGGGAGATGCTGACGCCGTCTCGCTCCTTCTGCCATCACTTCTCCAAGGATTAGGCATTTATAGGAGGGAAAGATGTGATGGAGACCTCCAAAGAGATAAAATCCTGCCCCTGCTGCTGGTCAAGAGGGAGGTGGGAGTTTCCTTTGCCATAAATCCATGAGCTCCGCTGGCCAGAGCAGTGTTGGAAGGGTAAACTTGGCACTGGGTTGTATAGTCAGGAAAAAAAAATTAAAAAATAAATAAGAACTAACCCCAAAGCAGCAGAAGTGCCTGTGGGAACGGGTCACTTTGCTGCCTGGGAGGACAACAGGGGAAGTTTAGTCTGCTGGGAGGGTCGGCATCGCCGCAGGGTTGGAATTGCCGGGGCTTGGCGGCCCTTCCCAGCCTGTCTCGTGCTGGAATTCGGCTCCATCCCCACCAGAAAAGCTTCTCTGAGTGCCTGGCCCAGGGTTCAGCTTATTCCCAGGGGTGCCAGGGTGGGAAAAACGGGGAAAAGGCCTTTTCTGCTTGGACAGCAGGATTTTTCCTGCTGGATTTGGGAAGAAGCATGGGGAGAGATGATAGAGGGATGCAGGGAGAGGGGCTGGGGTCTCCCATCCCTGCCCCACATCAGCATCTTCTTTTACATCCCCCAGCCCAAGTGAACATTCCCAGGCACGGCAGAGCCCTTCCCAGTTTATTTCTTCTCCTGGGAGAGGATTCCTGCAGGACATGTGTTATCAATTATGTCCCTTCGTCCCACCTACTTTTTTGCTTTTGTCTCCTGGCAAAGCCCAGTAATTGTAATTATTATTAATAGTAATGGCAATAATACATATTTATGTGTGTGTACATATATATATATATAAATAGCAAAGCAGCATCCCAGCCTCAGGAGCTGATCCACAAAAGCTTGGATCAGATCCACAGATGAGGCAGGAGCCCTTCCCTTCCCTCACCCCCAGTGGTTTCTCACTGATTATACTCCAGGTAATCTTTATTTTTAATTTCTTTTTTCAAACTCCTTGAGTTTCAGTGTCAGACAGATAAAAACAAACAGATCTGCAGCCAGTCCCAGAGGCAGGCTCGAGTTTTAGGTTTCTAAAATCTTTTGGTGTGCTCTGCCCATCTCCAGTCCTCTGGCTCAGCCAGGGATGGGTTTGGAGCAAAGTGGGAACTCCTGGCCATGACTCCTTGGCCTGGGGGGATGAGTTTATGCTCATTGCTCTCAGATCATCCTCTACCTTCAACTCCCTGGCTGTTTTTAACCCCAGCTTAACCCCTGCAAAGCTGAGGTTTCAAAGCTCCAGGTTTCCTTCACCTTCCATGGAGCTGGAGGATGCAGGTGAAGATTCAGTGTCCCCTGAAAGGAAAAGCAGCGGGTTCAGCCTTTTATTGGATACCAGAGAATCCTAAAAATAGAAATTCGCACTGAAGAGAAGCAACACACAACATCCTTCAGTGCTGGAAAGCGAGGAACCCTGAGGAGCATTGATGGCATCTCACCCCTTTCCCCCAGACACAGCATGTGATGCTCCATATCATTCCTCTTGCACCAGGAGCCTCTTCCTGGGGCTTCAGGCTTCCTATGGATGCAGGACATCACCTGTGTCACCCACCTGCAGCCAGGTGTTGGTGTTTCCTCAGCCCCATTAAGTCACCACCAGTTTTCCCTTTGACAGGGTGTTTCTGACACCAGGCTTGGGTTTATTCCTTCTTTACCAGGTAAATCCTGTGGGGTTTTTTTGTCTCTGAGTGATTTTTAAGGGCATTTAGTTAAAAATGTGGCTGTCACTGGTGCTGGAGGGGCAAGGTGATGGTTTTAACTTAGTTTTCTGCTCCTGACCACATCATTGAGGGGAAAGCTATGACTGTGCCAGGTGGAAATCTCCCTCTCTGTTCCCTGAAAGCTGTTTGCAGCTGGTGCCTTTGCAGTGTGGGATATATTTGGGCTGAACGTGAGATTTATTATGGGGGGAGGCACAGGCAGTGAATCCATCATATCCCTGTGGGAGCTGGCAAGGGGGAAGGTGCTCAGCTGTGTCTGTGGAGTTTGTTTTTTATCATGAGATATCAAGAAATCCTTCCCTGGAAGGGTGGGGAGGCCCTGGCACAGGGTGCCCAGAGAAGCTGTGGCTGCTCCATCTCTGGAAGTGTCCAAGGCCAGGTTGGAGCATCCTGGGATAGTGGGAGGTGTCCCTGCCCAAGCTTTTAGGTCCCTTCCAACCCAAACCATTCTGGGATAATGAAAAGCAAAGTGAGTTTGTCCCCCAGTAAAACACATGAAATTAGTCAAATCATGACAACATAACAGGGAATTAAGTTGCATTTGCTGGGGGGGGAAATAAAATCCCAGGGGATCTGCTGAGGGCTGGAGGGGTGACATCAGGCAGCCCCGAGCTGACGTGTCCCAGGAAAAGGAAGGGCTCTATCTCACCACTGGCCCCGGTGCAACAGGGAAAGAGGGCTCTGACTCAGGGAGGGTGTGCTGGGAATTTCAGGAGGAACACACAGCCATGGCTGTTCCAGGATGTGAGAGTGCTGTTCCAGTTTACATCAATCCCTTTATATTCCCGTCATCCTGGTGAAAGAACATCCTGATTTCAGGCTCGGACAAAGCAGCCTCAATCATTTGACATCCTGGTGTTGGTGACCCTTGGGGCTCACAGGGACTGATCCACCACTGGGCTCCTTAACTTGGGTTTCTTTTCCACCAACAAATCCTACAGGAGAACCAACAGAATAAAGGTGTTGTGTTGTTCTTCAGCCAACAAACCGAGGCTTTAAAGTGGTCGAGATCACAGGGAAACATGAAAAGCCCCACAGCCCCCAAATAACTTTGGCAGGACTGTGTTCCCTCAGGAACCAGGTGTAACTTTAAATACAGTTTTATTTCAGGTTTGCTATTGATGCACAAACAGCAGAGATCGAGGTTCAGTATACATGGTATACACAAAGCAGCCACTTCCATCGGCATCTCCGTCCTTTTGCTGCTCCCTTGGCAAAAGAACTGCACTCAAGGAACCCTCTCCTCCCCGGGAACAAGGGTGGCAATGGCTTGGGAACCAGCTGTGGGATGGCAAGATACCAAAGGGCAGCTCCCCAGAGCTCTATCCCCAGAGGGGAGCCCAGAGGGCTTGGCAGGAAAATCCCCTGGAAATGGATGGTGGGAGGGGAGACCTGGAAGGGATTGCCCAAGAACATTAAATCCCCTTCCCTGCTGTGCAGAGCAACCACAACATCTGCTCCTGGTTCTGTGGAGACCCAAAATATTGTTGTGTTGAAACAGGAGTGACATGAATCCAGGGAGGATGAGCCCACATTGTCACGAGATGTTTGGGAAGCCTGTGGAAAGGTCCAGCAAGGGAACCCTTGTGCCGTCACTGTCCTGTTTGGTGTCATCCTTCTCATCTTTCCAACAGCTGGAGACCTTTGGGAGCCAATCAAGGGGCATTTCCATGCTGTGCCTCCATGGGACTGAGCAAGGAAGGTCAGCTCCAAGCTTCTCCCTGCTGACACAGCATCTGCTGCCTACCCAAAATCTGTGTCTCATCCCTAAAATCCCTTTCTGAGGATCCCAAATAACTGTGTAGCCCGACCCAGAGGCTAATTTAAATAAGAGGCACCTTCATAATTGATAAAGTAAAAAATTAAATGGTCCCTGATGGTTTGATCCTAAACAATGGGTTAAAGGTGTTTTGGGGAGAGGTAAAACAGCCTCTGACCACAATGGGCACAACATTACATGACCCTGAGAGGTACAGAATGACCCCTTGCACAAAACCCTGGAGTGGGAAACTGGTTGTAGATGCTCTGCAGCAGCAAGAGGTTCAACATTCCCTCTTTCCCTGCCCTCCTAAACCCTGCTGAGCCCCTTTCCTCACCAAGGAAAGGTCAAAACCCAAATCAATCCTCCCCTCCCACAGCTCAAAAGCGATGCCAGAGGTTGGGATATCACAGGGAAGCTCAACCCAAAGGAAAAATATCCCAGCCTGGCCAAAGCCTGGAGGACAGAGGGATGTCTGGGCATGGCATACTGGTCCCATTAAGCATCAAGCACCATTTCCATAGTGGGGTGAAGCACCGGTGACTGGTGGGGTTGTGTCTGACCCTACAGTACAGTTGCTTGTCGATTTTTTTGGAATGACAGCTCAAACTTCAGGTCCATAGTAATCCCTTCTAACCCTGAAAATCTTCAGGTGGGTGGATTACAACCAGCCCTGGACCTGGGGTGTAAAGGAGCATCCAGATGCTCACACAGCCCCATCCCAAAGCACCATAGGAAATCCTCAGGCAGGTGAGATCCCACTGGAAATAACACCGGCCCTGCTACGCAAGGGAGGAAGGAGGTTAAAAAAATACAGTTAAGCACCATAAAATGTACACTGGTCAGGTCACAAACACGAGGAGAGAACGAAAATAAAGCCACCACCTTCCAGCCTGGCCCAGGGACACTGCTGGGACCACAAAGTCACCACCAGTGAGCCCTGGAGGCCTCAAGTCCCAGCACCTCGCTGGTCATTGCATTGGTAAATCCTTTTGGTCCGATTTCGGGGGAGTCCAGGGAGAAGGGAGGTAGGCTCAGCCCTGGGAAGGTGGGGAGAGGCTTCAACTGTGCAATGTAGGGGCATCTCCCTGCCTGTGCAGGGATCCATCCCAGGCAGTGAGGATCCTCCTCGTTTCCATCCATCCCCCCCATCTCCCAGAGCCTGTGCCGGTGGTTTCCGTGTCATTCCGTGGCTTCGAGGTAGATGTTCGTTCCCGCTCTGTCTCCGAGTGACCTGCTTGGCAAAAGCCCTCCACTCCCAGGTGCGTGGGGTGTCCCTTTTTTTGTTTTGTCCCACCATTTTTCCTTATTTTCCCCCGCCCCATTTGCTATGTGCTATGGACATCTCCCCCTCTCCCAAGCCCTGGCTGGAGAGGACCCCCCACATCCTTCCTCGCACACACACACACCCCCCCCACCCTCAGCAAGGCCTCAAGGTGCAGAAATCCAGCTCCTGCGGCTTCCTCCGAAAATTACAACTCTCCCGAGGCAGGAGGCGCCCGCTGGGCACCAAACACTTCAAGGCCCGTCTCTTGAAGCCGCGGCCGCAGCTCTTGGAGCAGGGGGACCAAGGTCCAGCTTCCCAGGCCGGGCAGGGCTCCCCGCAGAGCCGCACCTCGGGTGGTCTCTGTGCCGCGTCGCACTCGGCGGCCGGTTGCCCGTAGGAGTCCCTGCAGGCCACCGAGCGCTTCTGCAGCCCGTCCCCGCAGGACACGGAACACGCCTCCCACGCTCCCGCCGCCCACTTGTAGGACGGGCGTTTGTAGCTCGGCCTCCCGCCGTCCAGGCGGTTGGACAGGCTGAGCACGCTGTTGGTGAGGTCTGGAGGGGCCTTGCCCTCCTTCCTGTAGGAGGACTTGTCCTCCTTGCTCTCCTTGGGGAGGTAGAAGGAGTAGCGCACGCGAGGAGGGGTCATCTTGCCCACGGAGAGAACCTCCAGGGTGAGGGGCTCCTGGATGGGCTTGAAGGCCTGCAGGCTCTCGACGGCGGTGCCGGTGCCGCTGTAGCGCAGGACGCTGCCCTTCACCATCAGGTCCCTCTCCACGGCCGACACGATGAAGTGCCCGTTCAGGAGGTACTTGCCCTGGGCGTTCTTCAGTGCCAGGTAGTTGTCGTCGCCCACCAGCCCTTTGTAGCCGCGCTGCCGGATGTCGATGTTGGAGGCGCCCGCCGGGATCACCACCACGAAGTTGTAGCCGTGCCTGGAAGAGAAGGATGGTCAGGGCAGGACACTGGGGATGTGGAGCTGTCACACCCTGAGATGTTCTTGCCCTTGCCTCTGAGCTGTGAAGAGCATTTTGGGTCTCCTGCCCTGTGCCTGGTCAAGGCTGATGTTGCCCAAATGCAAGAAGCACAGAATCCCAGAATTGACGAGGTTGGGAAAGACCTTTGAGATCATCAAGTCCAACATATGGCCTCACACTACTTCATCAACTAAAACATGGCACTCAGTGCCACATCCAGTCTCTTCTAAACATTTCCAGGGACGGTGACTCCATCACCTCCCTGGGCAGCCCATTCCAATGGCCAATCATTCTCCCTGTGAAGAATTTTTTCCTAACATCCAGCCTAAATCTCCTCTGGCACAGCCTGAGACTGTGTCCTCTCATTCTGTCACTGGTTGCCTGAGAGAAGAGACCAACCCCCACCTGGCTACAAGATGCTTCAGCTCAACATCTCCTGGGATAACTCCATCAGCAAGAGCCAAGAGCACATCAGATGTGTCCTGCCTCTCCTTTAGAGCCAGGCCAGGTCTCCAGGCATGGATGTACACAAGTATCAGCACATTTAGCTCAGGTTGGACTCATCCCCTGTCACCATCTCCATGACCTTCCTGCATCCCCCCACCCCAAAATGCAGAGCTGAGAGAAGGGGAAGCACAAACACTCACATTGGTTTGGTGAACAAGCCCGAGACCTTCTTGCAGCTCTTGTTGTCTCCTCCACAGACGCTGCATTTGTCGAACTTCTTCTTGGAGCCCAACTTCCCATCACAGCCCGCCTTGATGCACTTGCCCTGGACACAGACTGAGGTGGAGTCCGGAGAGCAGGGGGTGCCATCCACAACCTGCACCAGGGTGAGCAAAACAAGCTGCTGCATTTCTCTCTGACCCCTAAAAATTCCCTCCCGCTGTGGCCACCCAAGCCCAACCCATCTGACAGGTCCTGAGGAGATGCCAGCAGGTGCTGTCACCCCTTGCTCAGGCTCTGCTTTGCAGTCAGGATTTTTGGAGTTTCTAAGAAGGGGTGTATGGGACCACATCCCTTTTCTGCTCCATCTGCAGATTTTCCTGCCCTTTCCTTTACAGGGACACCCCTCACACCACACCGCTCTGGATGCCCACCCTGCCCTCCACAACGCATCCAGCAGTGCAGTTACTATCCTCTAACCCAGGACTATGGGAATATCCCAGAGGATACAAAACCCAGAGGAAGACCAATTCCAGCCCTGGAATAGAGAAGTGGACATGTGCAGGCTGACTCACACCAGCCTGGTGGATCCCCCTCCTCTAAGGGACCCCCAAGGATCACCCACCCACCAGACAGGGAAAATCCATTCATCTCCAGGCACTCTGGACCCATGCCACAGCCCAGGTGCTAATCCCAGAGGTCTCCCACCAACCTTGGGTGCCAGCACGTAGAAGTAGCCGGTGCCATTAGCCCGGCAGATGAGCTTGCACTTATCCCGGGGCGACACTCCGGAATATTTGGGGACCCAGGAGATGGAGGCAGTGAGGCGGTTGGTGCTGTGGCTGTAGCCATTGAAAGCCTCACACTGCTCCTCACGGAAGCTCTTCCCTGGCACTGGAAAAAACAGGGTTGTGGGGTTGAGCACCAGACAGAACCTCCAGCTCTGGATTTATGGGGTTGCCCAGGCCGAGCTGAGCTCCAGGCTCACCTGCAGCAGGGCAGGGCTCCAGGTTGCAGGAGCGGTACTTGACACGGATTCCCTCGCAGTAGGAGCCCCCGTTGGCCGGCACTGGGTTGGTGCATTCCCGCTTTGCCAGCTGCACCCCCCCGCCACACGTCCGGGAGCACTGGCCGTAGGGAGCCCACTTGGCCCAGCCACCGTCCACCTGCAGGGATGAGGGGGGGAGATGCTGCATCCCCTTCACAATCTCCATACCCAGAGCCATCCCTTCACCACCTAAACCTCCAGCTGCCCGTAGACCTGCCCAGGGCTGCCAGGAGCAGAGCAGCAGCATCACTCCTTGAGAAATATCTCAGGATATGCTGAGCTGGAAGGGACCCCCAAGGATCATGGAGTCCCACCCTCAACCCTGCACAGGCCCAGCCCCAAGAGTCCCCCCCGTGTCCCAGAGGATCATCCCACCCCTCCTGCAGCTCTGGCAGCCTTGGGGCTGTGCCCACTGCCCTGGGGAGCCTGGGCAGTGCCCAACCCCCCTCTGGGCAAAGAAGAGCCTTGGCCTGAGATCCCCCCTGCCCCTGCCCTGACACAACTCCAGCCCCTTCCCTGGGCTCCTGGCCCTGGTCCCACAGAGCAGAGCTCAGGCCCTGCCCCTCCTCTGCCCCTCCCCAGGGAGTTGTCCCTGCACTGAGGTCTCCCCTCAGTCTCCTCTTCTCCAGCTGAACGCACCGAGTGCCCTCAGCTGCTCCTCACACCTTCCCCTCAAGGCCCTTCCCCATCTCCATGTCCCTTCTTTGGACACTAATGGCTCAATATCTCCCTTATCTTGCCCAAAACTGCCACAATATTCCAAGTGAGGCCACCCCAGTGCAGAGTGACACCCAAGGGATCTCCAGCTCTTCCCACATCGGTTTTTCCACAGGAGTTGGGGCGGGGGGGAGGGAGTTGCTCAGCCAACACCCCCTCAGAGCGAGCCTGTGTGATGTTTTTTGGGTCTCCCAGCGCAGGTTCCTCACCCTGTACTTGCTGATGTTGTGCCTCTCCACGCAGGCTCCCTTCAGGCAGAAGCGCCCGTCGCCGCAGCCGGTGCCGTCGGCCCACGGGAAGTGCCGGGTCTGGCACACGATCTGCCCACGGGCCTTCCCCGTGCACCACAGCTTGGCACAGTACTGCATGTAGGGGCAGGGCTTGGAGCCCACCCCGAAGGCCAGCTCACACTGCTGGTTCAGGCTGTAGCTCGTCCCAGGCAGGTCCTCGGGCAGCGGGATGGGTTTGGAGGGCTGGTCCAGCAAACAGTCTCCTGCAGGAATGGGAATGGGGAGTTCTACCGGGTCCTGGGGGGGTTGTGTGGACCAGTGTGGGAAGGGAGAGTGAGGGATGGCTGCTGGGAATTTGGCCAAAGCTACCCCAGGGATGCCTGTGCTGCATCCCAGCTCCAGGTGATTCTTCCTCCTGGTGATGCTGCAGAGCTGTGCCAGCAGGCTCAGCACAGACATCACTGCTGGGTGGGGACACTCAAGCAGCCCAGGCAGTGCAGAAATGCTGCCAAACTTCCCCCTCCCCTTCTGAACTGCTGTACAGAGCCAGGAGAGGGGCTGCTGTACAGCCCACCTGCCTCTCCCAGCAACACCCCCAGGGATGAGCCCTGTTCCCACGGGACAGGGACATGGGAAGGAGGGCAGGGAGGACTCACCGTGGCCGCTGTCGAGGAAGTCAGTGATGATGGCAGCACTGCAGGCTGACCAGGGGTTGGCACGGTCGATCTGGATGAGGGTGGGGGACATCATGTGGTTGGTCTTCAGCCGCCCAAAGACCTCCTCACAGGCCTTCACGTTGTCGTGGGGCATGTTGAAGACGTGGCCTGGGGGTGGTACAAAGGGGGGGCAGCATGAGTGACTCTGCAGGGCACAGAGAGCAGGGCCCCTACAGCTCCTTGCAACAGGGGAAACTGAGGCACAGAGTGGGGCAGAGCCTTGCAAGGATTGCAGGAACAGCCAGTGACTTTTCCAGATCTCTCCCAGATGCTTCAAGCATGAAAGCACACAGGAAAACAAGGACAAGGGAAATCACGAAGACTTCAGCACTCTGCCCCTCCCTCCTCCTCCATCCAGAGGTAGGTGTGCCCTCTGTCTGTTATTTCAGGACTCCAGAACCCTGGAAACACAGCCGTGGTAGCAACCACAACAGCAAAGCCTTTTGCTTCCTCAGCAGCCCTTTCCCACCTGGCTCAGGGCAGGAATCTCATGCCCCAAGGTGGAGTTTCCCCCTCTCCGGACACCAGTTATTGTCTCATCTTCCGGAGGATGACACCAGGGTTATTTTGAGCCTTGCCAGCTCCTGGAATTCCTCCTGAGAGGAAGGGAAGAGCCTTACCCAGCTCGTGGGCGGTGGTGAAGGCCGAGGGCAGCCCGTCGTCCTCGATGACGGAGCAGCTGCGCTTGGGGTCACACATGGTGCCCACGTCCGCCATCCCCAGCGTGTCACACGTGGTGGCACCACACAGGTCCTGCCAGGCACAGAGGGAAGGGGTTCAGTCCTGAGGACAGCACAGGCATCACAGCTCCCCATGCCCACCCCATCCCCGGTACCTCTCGGGGAGAAAGCCCAAAGGGATGGGAACCACAGCGGGGTGAGGAGGCAGGAAAGCTCAGTGCTGCCCCAGAACAGGCTGCAGCGGTGGGTTTGCATTTAAGCCCGGCCCCAGGGCTGTGTGCAGCATCCTGCTGTGCCTTCAGCGACAGCTTTTCCCACCCAAACAGCTCCTCCAGCCAGGGTGGAGCTGGTTTGAGCACAGAGGGACCAGCCTGGCTCCCTTTCTCCAAAGTGTGAGCTCATCCTTGACCCAGATGGGAACGCATTTGGCCGCGGTCTCATGGCTGACCTGCTTCTCAACCTCATATCTCAACTTCTTCCTAGAAACAAGAAGCCCCCAGAGCAAGTCCAGAGGTTACCAAAGCTAAAGGAAGTGCCCCTCCAAGACACTCTGCAGCCATCCCTCCAGGACAGGAACCAGCTCAGGCTTCCACCCCCAAACTGAGGCAGCCTGTCCCCACATTGATGCTGCCAGGAGAGAGGATAGGAAGGATCTCGTTGCAGGTGAATCCACCCTTCTCCAACATCCAAAGGTGCTTGTGCAAATAAAAAAGTCCATTTAAGGTACAGCTTGGTAATAACCTTGTCCTCAGGTGCTCCCTTCTCCTGCTGGGGTGTGTCGGTGGTTTGGGAGGGCTGGAACATCATTCCCATCCCTCGGTGCTGCCGGGGAGGCCACACGGGGGGGGCAGGGAGCTGCTTCCCACATGAAAAGCGAACGGGACTCGCCGGGCGCTCCCGAGCTATAAATAAACGTGATTCACGCTCAGCCCTCGCTCAGCCAAAGCGCCGGGGCCGCTCAAAATCCTGCAGGAGCTGCTCTGCCAACATTTCCAGCAAGGTTTCCAAGCTGGAAGGCATTCCCGCACAGGCAGGTTCGCCCGTGGGTAAATAACAGTCCTGATGACTTCAGAGAGCCCCGGCCAGGGCTGGGATGGCTTTAACAGGAGACCTCCGGAGCCTGGAGGCAAAGGCAAGGCTGTGCTCTCCTGAGAGGTGAAGTGAAGGAACGTCTGGGTCTGGGCTGGTGGTGGAAAACCCTGTCACACAACCGGCTCCAGCACTTTGCTCTGCAGCACTTTCCCCCTCAGCTGGGACCCTGCTGCATCTCTGAGCCCCCTGAGCACCAGGGACAAGCAGATCCAAGCACACGCATCCCTATCCAGGGCCACAGGGGGATAAATGGTGCCGTGCCCCCAGTCCCAAAACACCAAAGCACAGCACCCCTGGGTGCCGTGCCCCCAGTCCCAAAACACCACCAAGAGCCAGTGCCATCCCCAAGCTGAGCCAGCCCGGGGATGCAGCCTTGCCCAGGTCCCCCTGGCCGTGCTCTTCACAGAGGTTTGGGGTGGGGATGGGGCACAGGGAGGGAAGACACAACACTCCAGGGACCAGGCGGCTGCTCGCTGCTCTTCAAAGTGTTTCCTGGCTGGCGCAGCCAGATTTTGGCTCCCAGCCCAACACCTGCACTGACACACTGACACACTGACCCACTTCTTGCTCTGAACCTCTCCAGTGGGGATCCACGATGAGCAGCTCTTCCCAGGGTTTCTCCTGACTTCCCATCACAGCCTCCTCAGGGCAGCCCAGGGGATGCCAGGCAGCATCTCTGCTGACCACCCCAAAACACCTCCTGCAGGCTTCAAGGGGAGGAAATGCAAGGATGGAGCTACAGGAGGGTGGAGAGAGAAATAGAAGAGGTATAAGGTGGGAAAGCAGCATGCCAAAGGCCAGCTGTGGCTTTGCTCAGCATCACTGGTGTCCCCCACTGGACACAGGGAGGAGGCCCAGTGCCCCAGGGGGCTGCAGATAACCTGCTCAATGCACCAACATCACTCTCCTGCCAGCCTGACCTTCCTCTGTGGGACTTGCCAAGGCTTCTCCTCATCCCTTGTGAGCCTCTTGAAATGTTCTGCAGGTCACTTGGGGGATCCCTGTGGCTCGTGCATTAATTCACCTACTTGGAGACCAGCTCACAAGCACCATCCCTTCCATGGAGGCTTCCCAGGGGCATCCAAAGAAACTCCAAAAAGCTGAGCCTTGAGCTACAGTTTCCAAATTCCCCTGCAGCATCTGCCACGCTGCAGTCAGATGTTCCTTCAGGCAACATCCCTTTGGTTTTACAGCAAAGCAAAGATGTTCAGGAGACATTTGCTGGTGAGACTTCAAGGTCCAGGTTGGGTGGGAAGAAGGACTGAGCCCTTTGCCGTGGTGTGCAAGGATATTTCCAAGAGGCAGGAGGGCAGCTGAAGGCTGGATGCTCTGCAGGACCCTCCAACAAGCAGCGGCTCAGGTGGCTCTGCATCCACCAGCTGCTCAAGATTGAGCTTCCCAAAGGCAAATCCAGCTTGAGCAATGCTGGGAGGGAGCAAGGCCAAGCAGGAAAGACAGCCCCAGTCATCAGCAACTCGTTGATACAACTGGAAACTGCCTATCAACTGGGCTGGGGGTGAAATTTAAGTCGGGGGTTTATGTAACAGCTTTTTGGCAACGAGATAAGTTTCGGGCTGTCAGGGGACCACAGATGGATGCACTCAAGGAAGGCAGATGTCTCGTCGATCGTGTGCCTGTGCACTGAGCCTGCTTTGGGATTTCAGGAATGGCTGGGTTAGCAATGTGTAAAAAATGCAGCCCGGCCGTGATCCGCAGCTCTGGAATTGCTGGGACCGGCTCTGTCCCGTGTGTGGCTCGAGTGACCCCACCAGGGATGGAGCTGGCTCATCCCTGCAGAGCTCTCAGCACTGTCCACTTCTCTGAGCTGCTCCAGCAGCCTGGGCTTTAATCCTGCCTGTGCTCCCACAGGATTTACAGCTGGGACAAGAGGAGGGACAGGACAAGGCCTTGCACGTCCTACACAGCATCATTCCTGCTCCAGGCCATCACCAGCCCCTGCTGACCCCAGGCTGAGAACAGCTGAGCTGGACACTGCATCCTTCCCACCCACGAGTGCTGGACCTGGAAAAATGTTTTGGGAATGGTCTCCCTGCCGTTGAGGAGTGTTCCTGACCTGTCCTTAATCCAAAAACATCTGGGCAGGGCTAAGGGAAGGAGAAAATGCAAGGAGCCTTTGCTGCCAAAGCCTGCTGCAGCCAGGGTAGGACGTGCCTGATCCCTCCAAGCTGGACTCATCCTTCCCCCACGCCGTTAGTGATTTTGGGATGCAGGCAATGAACCGACGTCCATGGTGAGACAGGAGACAGGGAAGATGAGAATTCAGGGAAGGCTGTGGAAGCAGTGCCACAGCTTCAGTGTCACTCAGTTTGTGGGGGTGGAAGGATGCAGAGCTCACCCTGCTCCTGCACCCCAGTTTTTGGGGGTGCGAAGATGCAGAGCTCATCCCTCACCCCAGTTTTCTGGGGGGTGGGAGGAT
>VXBA01003539.1:700582-717557 GCA_013399895.1 Serilophus lunatus
TCCTGTCCCCTTCTGTACCCGCAACCCCATCCCCACTGTCTCTCTATCCCTTCTGTCCCCGCAATCCCATCCCCACTGTCTCTCTATCCCTCCTGTCCCCAGCTCAGCTGCCTCCCCGCCTCCTCCGCTCCTGTGTCCCCACTGCCTCTCTGTCCCCTCTATCCCTCTGTCCCTTCCACGCTGTCCTCTGTGCACACGCATCCCTTTATCCCCTTCATCCTTCCCGCCCTTATCCCCGTTGCCTCTCCGCCTTCTCCATCCCCGTTCCCTCTCTATCCCCTCCTGTCCTCCCCCTTTCCTGCCTCTGGCGCGTCCCCCCAGCCCCGGGACACCAGGGAGCACCTCGGGTGAGCGAGTGGAGGGACAGGGACGGGGTGGGGACACCTCGACTCTGTGCCAGCTCCCCTTGCTCTGAAGGGGCCGTAAATCCCGGGGCAGAGGCTGCAGGGCTGATCTCTGGGAGTCAGACAGTTTTTGGGGACCCTTTCCCACTCCCGGCGCCCATCCCAGCGATCCTGTGTGCGCACGGGATGGGCACCATCCTCCCAGAGGGGAGGGACAGAGCGGGTTAATCCCTTTCCTGGCGTAAGGAAAGAGCCGCTGCGAAGCGATGGCTTTTAACTCCCTTCCAGATGGAAGCCGGGGCCAGATAGTAAATAAAGCAGGGGCTGAGTAATGAGTCCCGCTCCGAGACACCTGTTAGCGCCGAGCAGATGGATGAACAGGGATGAACGGCGCCAGGAATTCTCCCTCTCCTGAATTCCGTGTCCCAGGAGCAGGGACAGCGGTGCCTCAGCCCCCCACGTCCCCCCTCCAGGGCTGTTGATGAGCCTCGTTCAGCAGCCCCAGGTTATTTTTCGAGCCTGTGGCAAAGCCAGCTCCCCATCCCAACCCTGCAGGGATGGGTTTGTCGGCTCCAAATTCAGGGTTTCTCGGGCTGAAACGCCCTGGGGGTCTTTGCAGGGGATAGTTGTGCACCGAAATCGCTCGTCCTTTGTAGCAGGACTGGGAGAGGAGTCCTGAAGCTGGAGCTCAGCGGGGAGCAGTTGGGCAGCTGGAAGCAAAGGATGTACTTTCAGAGCCTGGCTCTGCCACTTCTGCCGGCTTTATCCTTCCCCTGGGGGCTTCTCTGCTCCTAACAAAGCAGCGTTTTAATTCCAGCCCTGCTCAGGCCGGGCTGGACCTTGGGAAATGCTAAGCCTTGGGGCTCCAGCTGATTTCAGCTGCTCAGAATCACTGGCTTTGCCACCAAGCCAGGCTGGCAGGAGCAGATAGTCAAGGAGCACTGAGAGCTCACAGAGTTTGCAGCGGAGTAAACTTGAGTTTTCAAGCAACAGGCATTTAAATGTGGTGGCAATTACTCTCCCTGTGGTGGGAAGTCGGTCTCTGATTCCCCAAGAGAGAGGAAAAGTGATGCCGTGCTTCTGCAGCCAGTGGGACACCTGGTGGTTTCAAAGCAACACCCGAGGTTGTGATTCCTGGTGCAAGTAAAGTGGTATCTTGGGGGTGAGGGAAACCCTGAAAATGTCCAGTTTGAGCTGGGGAAAAAGCAAGAACCCCTTGGATAAATCTATGAGGGCAGGAGGAACTGGAACACTGGGACCTTGTTGCTGCAGCCCTGTGCTGGGTGGTGCTGCCTGGCAGGTACATCCCAGCTCCTTCCTTAGTTATCAGCCCATTCTCCCATCATTTCTTTGCCCCCAGGTGCAATCTCTTTGCATCATCTCTCAGAAGTGGGAAGAAAACCTTTAAAGGTCTTGTTTTGGATGAACAGAGCAATTGACATATTTAAATATTTGGGAGAATTCTTCCAGCAGCTCTGGTGAAGCCACCTGCTGTGTTTCTGTGTCTTTTGTTCTCAGGAACAAAAATGCAACAAGCACAGTCACTGCTAACTCAGGAGACCAAAGAGCCATCTCTCTTTTCCCTAAATACTTACATTTTTGGGGCCAAAAAAGCAATGGCAAGTGCTGGTGAGATCTCGGAGAGCTAAGTAGGAGATGCCCAGGGAGAAGAAATGTTGAGTCAGAAGAAACCATATTTACATAATGACTTTTCTTCCTGTAACCACATTTTAATTACCAAATATTTATTAAAGGTCACCAGCATTGTTTGTATTCCCAGTTATTTTCTTGCTTAAGCTGTAACAGCTCGAGCAGAGTCACCATAAGATGCATTCAAGCATTGCAAGTTCTAATCAGTGCCATGCTGTTGTTGGGAAAATGCTGTTAATGATTTATTTCTAATCAATTTGAGCCTTATGGCTCAGCTGTTAATCTAATTTAGGCAATAAGAGCTTAATTCGACCTCCATCAATACTTGTGTGTAAACCAGGAGAGGATGGGGAAGTGAGAGCAGAACCAGAGCTGAAATTTGGGGCTTTAATCATTCTTTGGATTGGATGACTGCTGGGAACGGGATATTTGGTGGAGCATTAACAGCAGGGCAGGGCTGAGCAATGAACGTTGTGAGGATTTATCTGGGAAGAGCCCACTTACAGGGATGGGTGGACATCTGAGTTATCCTTTGTGTTTTCCTGCAAAAAACCCCAAAATGCTCTTAAAAAAAGAAAAAAAAGGACTATGAGCATCACTAACAGAATTTAGGGGTTTGATGGGGAAGGTGAGACAGGGCTAATGCTGCCGATGTGCAGAAGGGCTGAGCACCTGCAGCCAGGCTGCACTTAGAAGGATGTTCTGCATGGCTCAGGAATATTTGCCCAGGGATGCTCTGCTTGGTTCAGGGATGTTCTGCACAGCTCAGGGATGTTCTGCACAACTCAGGAATGTTTGCTCGGGGATATTCTGCACAGCTCAGGAATATTTGCCCAGACACCTCAAACACCAGGCAGTTCCCAAGGCCGGCCACAGCATCCCCAGCCAGTTGGCAGCCGAACGGGATTCCTGTGGTGGGATTTCTCCAGTCTCTCGGGTGCAGATGGGACGCGTTTCCAAGCTCTCCTCTGCCTGCAAATCCCCTTTCCTTTCACGTCTTGCAAGCGAGAAATCTGCCATCCCTGACTCCAGGGGCTGGGAATGACTGAGGACCGGGGCAGAGACAGAGCAGCCTGGCTAAGCCGGGATTCCTCGCTGGCTTCTGTGTTTTTTCGGGGCAGATTTAGGAGTTTTTATGAGTGCTGGTGCACTCCCTTCCCTCTAAGAGCAGTGTCGGCTCTCCCACACCCAAATCCACTGTCACAGTCACCCTGGAGAGAAAGCCAAATCCAGTCTGGAGCCTCGGGACACCCTTCAGGTCTGGCTCCTGAGATTGCTTGAGGGTATTTTGCAGCTTGAGTGGGTAAATTCGCTTAATCCCTTGACAAAAGGAGCTCCTGAGCCCATCCCGGGGTGGGATTAAAGGGGATCTTTGCAAAGAGGAACCTGTGCTGGTGCTGCCATCCTCCAGCTTTTCCTCTGGGATTTGTCCTCCGGGTGTGATCCCGAGCCTGGTGCAAGAGGCTGGAGGACCAGGCAGCCTCCCGAAATATTCCTCTGGCTGATGCACACGCCAGGATGTTCAACAGCTGCTGCGTTTCAGGGCTTTGGAATGAAATGTGCAGCATGAAAGGAGCTGGCTCCCACTGGAGCAACCCGAACTGCAGCATTCCTGCCCTGGGATGCTCTCAGGATGGAGCTGCACTCCATCCATGCCCCTGGAGAGGTGGTGGGAGTCTGCACGTGCCTCAGTTTCCCCCGGCCTGAACAGGGGCAGTCGCTGCTTTTGCAGCCAAGAAGGGAAGGAGAAGGGGGAGAAAATCATGCAGCAAACACACCAGGGATGGGCAGAGAGCCAGGAGGGCAGCCAGGCTGGCAAGGTGGGCCCCTCTCCCCTGGCTTGCCCCCCCCCCCCAATTCCCTTGGCTGCCTCCCGCATTTTTTGCAGGAATTCTTGGCTTCAAACCACAGGAGGAGGCTGGAGGGGCAGCTGGCAGCCCCTGGGTACCTGATCCAGGGGTTGGCACTCAGTGCTCTGGGGAGAGGGGACAACCTGGGATGTTCTATCTGTTGCTTTTGAAAAGCTGGGCAGCATCTGGCCTTGCCTTTGCTTCCTTCCATCTGCCTGCACTCCAAAAATCTCAGGTTTTCTTTCCTCTTTCCCCCTGCTCTGCAGAAATTTGGGCTTCTAGGGAGAAAGGAGGGGGGGAAACCCACAGCAAACTCAACCAAGAAACAATCCTGCAGCCCCGGGTTGGGCTGAGCATTGATCCCCACACACTGGGGAAGGTGTTGGAGGGAGGCAAGTTATTCCACAGGTGCTCCTGCCATCCTGCTCTGGGTGGGTCCAGGGATATTACACCATTCTGTGCATACCACACTCATAGTGCCTGTGTGGGAGCAGTTTCATCCGCCAAAATAATAGAAATTTTAGAAAAACCAAACAACCCAACCCCACAGTTTGGGGATCTCTGCAGATTCCAGCTTCCCAGTGGTTCCCACAGAGGGGAATGTAGGTAGAGATTTTGCAAGAGCCCGTATGAGAAAGCGAATTTCTTCAATGTTACGAGGTTAAAACCAACCACTTCAGTTCTCCTGGCTAGGATTTGTATTTATTTTTCCCATCACTATCCCTCTGCCTGCTGCTGGGAGGCTGCTGTTGGGCAGTGCCATGTTTGGGGCTCTCCCAGACCCCGCAGTGCTGTGGCAGGAGGGATTTTGGAGCTGCTGGAATGCAGCTGTGTCAGAAAAAAGACATCTCCCTCATTTTTTGGGGGGAATGGATGGAATGTGAGCAGAGGAAACCAAGGATTACAGCAGGGGAGAATCGAGGTAGGGAGTTTTGGGAAGCATCACCATTCATGGTGAGAAGGGATGATCCTTGACCCTCTCTGGCTCACACTGGTGTCCTCTCCCTCCACAGCAGGTAGGAGGGTGATTTTCCAGCTGTGTTTACCAGGAATCCTGCCAGGATCTCCCAGGATGCAGGTTGGAAATGGCAGGGAAGCTCCTGGTGCCTGCAGAGCTGCAAGGAGGCAGAAAGAAGTGTTTGCCTCCCTGGGCTCCCCAAACCAGACCCAAAATACTGCCCTGCATCTGATCCCAATACCCACATATGCAGCCTCAGTGCTGGGAAGGAAATCCTGGAGAAGGAGTGTTCCCTTCCTTGGTGGCTTATCAAGCCAGAGCCTGTTTGCAAAAGCACAGGGAGGATGGGCTGAGCAGGATTCAGCTCATCCAGAGCTGTTTGTTGGCCAAAAGTGCTCAGTTGGCCTCTCCTGAGCCCTGGGGATCCGGTAATTTGCTTTTGGCCGTGGCTCCAAAGCCTTGGCCAAGCCGTGCAGGTGGATTGCTGCTCTCCCTGGAGCAGTGGGGGTCCATCTGAAACCCAACCAGCTCCCACACGGGCCAGGGATGGGTATAAATAGACACCAGATGGTGGAACAAGTGAATTTGACCTTTTAATCTGCACTAAATAGCTGATTGTTCAGGTATTTCCAGACACCAGGAAGGTGGATGGATGTTTTCCAGGTCTCTCTGCATGAGTTTCTTGGCTGGATGCACCCCTGAGGATGTGTGTCTCAGAGGATTTGTGGTAGGAACTGAAAGCTCCCAGGTAAAAACTACTGGGATGGACAGAAACCTGTGACGAGTTAGAAGAGGATGAATCTGGATTTATTCCCTTGGAAATGAGGGATGATCCCATGATGTTCCTCTCCAGCACAAAGCATCCTTCTAAACCTTCAGGGCCCTAATTTTAGGAAGGCATTGGGATATTTTTAGGAAGGATCTCTATGGATTTTCCCTGCAGGATAAACAATTCCCCCGGCCCTGTGGAGCAGCCACTGGTGGGGATCTCGCCTGGGTTTCTGGCCTCACTGGTGACTTTTCCGTGACATTTGTTGTGTATTTGGGGCTGGGATGTGAGTCATGTCGGGGAGATCTGGCCAGTCTAAATAAACCAGTCTATTCCCTGCTCCCATCAGCCGTCCTGGGGCCTGCCCTCGGATAATGAGCCGGGGAGGACTTGGGATACGTCTTCCTGAAACAAAACATCTGTTTACATGGAGCTGCCAGTGATGGGATAAAATGTGGCAGAATAATTTAAAATAGCCACAAGTGCCCTGGGCAAGCAGCAAATGTGCTGTATCTCCCTCAGCATCTCCCTCATTTGCTTGGAAAATGGCATTTTGTGCCTCAGAAAATGGCATTGTCCTGGCAGGGGTGTGATGGATGAGCACACAGAGCCAGCTCTGCTCAGGGAACGTGTTTTGGGTGAAACTGGGCCATCGGAGAGGGTTCCCATCGAGCCCTTCCAGTTTAATTAGGCTCTGAGTTGAGACCACAGGGTGTAATTTGTCTGGGGAGGAGAGAAGCCACTTTCTCTTTCCCAACACTCTGTTGTGTAATAGCTGCATGTTTTTCCCCTGACTCGGGGCTGTGAGTGGTGCCAAGCAGAGGAGGAATTTCGATGCTCCGATAAGATGTTTACATCAGCCTAAACATCGCTGGCGTGTTTGACATATTAAGTAATCCCTGGTCACCCCAGTCAGAGCAGGAGATGCTGCAGGGCAAGACTTGGCTCTTGGAGTGTTTTGGTCCCAGTCTGTCGCTGAGGATGTCGGGTTTAAACCCTGGGACTAGGGAAATGTTGTCTGTGAAGTGTTTCCCGCCCTGGGGCAGTGAGGCAGGAGTATGGGTAATGCTTTGGGAATATGTTCTTCTCCAGAACACAACTGAGAAATTGCTTCCTGAAGGCTTTCTGGGTGCAGAGGGCTCATTGCAGGTGAGACACAATGTTTGGGGAAGGGGATGCAGGGATGGGCTTGTCCTGCCTGTCATTCCTGTTGGTTCAAGGTGTAAAGCATCACTTTAGAAAGGCAGCACTTGGATTGTCTGAGTGTGGTGGGGCTCATAAATAAGGTTTGATTTCTCCCTTCTGAACCAAAAGGAGCCCCACAGCAAAGGTTTCACCAAGGTCTTCCTGCCCTCCTTTCCCCACAGAACCACATCCTGACCCTGATGTCCATGGCCGCTCACATCTACAAGCACCCCAGCCTGCAGAATTCCATCAACCTGGTGGTGGTGAAGGTGCTGGTGGTGGAGGAGGCGGCAGCGGGGCCGGAGGTGTCGGATAACGGGGGGCTCACCCTGAGGAACTTCTGCAGTTGGCAGCAAAGCTTCAACCCGCCCAGCGACCGGCACCCTGAGCACTACGACACAGCCATCCTGCTCACCAGACAGGTCAGCACCCCTTAGGAATGCTCGGTGGGGGAGAGGAGAGGGGTCATGGAGGGAGAGAAAGGGGTTGACCATGGAAAGAGAGAAAGGAGTTGACCATGGAAGGAGAGAAGGGGTTGACCGTGGAAGAAAAGAGTTGGCTACGGAAAGCAGGAAGACGGTTGACCATGGAGGGAAAGAAGTGGGTTGGATATGGAGGGAGAGAAAGGGATTGGCCCTGGAGAGAATGGGGTTGACCATGGAAAGAGAAGGTTGACTATGAAAGAAGAGGGTTGACCCTGGAGGAAGAAAAAGGGTTTGACCCTGGAGGGAGAGAGGGTTGACCATGGAAGAAGAGGGTTGGCTATGGAGGGAAAAAAGGGGATTGACCATGGACGGACAGGAGATTGACCGTGGAAGTCAATGCCCCACCATGCAAAAATGGAGATTGCAGCAAAGCGGTTGTGGGGGGTGGGTTCCTTCAGGGTGCAGAGCACCAGTGGGTTGCCCCCAGACATTGGGGCTGAACATGGAACCCTCTCACCCTGGCTGACCCCCTCAGTGCTGCTCTCAAACAGGACTTTTGCGGACACCAAAGCTGTGACACACTGGGAGTGGCCGATATCGGCACCATGTGCGACCGCAACAAGAGCTGCTCCGTGATCGAGGATGAGGGTCTGCAGGCTGCCTACACCCTGGCTCATGAACTGGGTAATACGGCCCTTCCCAAAGGGATAGTCTGCTTTTTCCAGTCCCCCTGATGGGCAGGAATGTGACACAGCTCAGCTGGGGAGTATCCGCCAAGCCTTGGGCAGCGTGGGGAGCTTCTGGCACCAGCAGAAGCACTTAGAAGTGCCGAGATTGATGTAAATTAGTGCATTCAGGAAGGATTTCTTCACTGAAAGGGTGGTCAGGCATTGGAAGGGGCTGCCAAGGGGGGTTTGGAGTCCCCATTCCTGGAGGTGTCCAAGGACGGACTGGACACGGCACTCAGTGTTCTGGGCCGGGTGACAAGGTGGGGATGGGGCACAAGGTTGGACTAGAGGATCTTGGAGGTCTTTTCCAACATTAATGGATCTGGGATTATTTGTTGTGATAAGCTCAGACATGGGATTGAGTATCTCCCTTGGTTTGTCATTCCTGCGCTAATGCGCTAATTCCTGCCCAGAGAAGCTGTGACTGCCCCATCCCTGGAAGTGTCCAAGGCCAGGCTGGAGCAACCTGGGATAGTGGGAGGTGTCCCTGCCCATGGCAGGGGGTGGAATGATGTTCCTAGCTGCCCGTGCACCATCTGCTGCCCAGCAGGAGCTGGGCTGGGCGGTGTAACTCCTATACTGGGGGCTGCAGTTCTGATGCTGCAGGATGCAGCTCTCCAATGCTGGGGGGCTGAAGCTCTCTGATGCTGGGGGTGCAGTTCTCTCATGCTGGGGATGCAGCTCTGATACTGAGAATGCAGTTCTGTCATGCTGGGGGTGCAGCTCTGTCGTGCTGGGGCTGCCCTCACAGTGCCCCTGCCCCCCAGGCCATGTTCTCAGCATGCCGCACGACGACTCCAAGAACTGCGAGCGGCTCTTCGGCCCCCTGGGTGAGCACCATATGATGGCAGCTCTCTTTGTGCACTTGAACAAGAGCCAGCCCTGGTCCCCTTGCAGTGCCATGTACCTCACCGAGTTCCTGGATGGAGGGCACGGTAAGGATCATCATTTCTTCCAACCAACCTTTTCCTTCATTACTCAGGCTCTTTGCTATGCCTGGAGGGGTGTGTGGGATGAAGGGAGAGACTTGGGGTGCCCTGCTTGGTGCACTCCAAGCCCTGATGAGTCCATCTCCAGTCCAATTCCTGCACTTTTCCCAGGTGACTGTCTGCTGGACGCCCCAGCTGAGCCCCTGTCCCTGCCAGCTGAGCTGCCTGGCCAGAGAGCCCTTTACAGCCTGGACCAGCAATGCCAGCAGATCTTTGGGAAGGACTTCCAGCACTGCCCCAACACCACGGAGCAGGACATCTGTGCCCAGCTGTGGTGCAGGACAGGCAGTGGGGAGCCCCTGTGCCACACTAAGAATGGGAGCTTGCCCTGGGCCGACGGGACTCCCTGCAAAGCCGATGGACTGTGCTGGGATGGGCACTGCGTGCCACAGGACGCCCTAAAACCCCAGGTAATGGGAGATTAAGGCATTACCTGGGGCTTGACCCCTTGGGATTCCCAAACCTCTGATCCCAGCCCTGCTGTCTGCTTGACTGGCTTTGGATTTGGCTGATTTATATCAGGATGTCTCTCCTTCATTAATCTTTATTTCTGCCAACTCCAGCTCATGGATAAAACCTGCTGCTGAGGAATGGGTGGGTCTGAACCAGGGCAAGCAGTGCAGATCTGCAATTAAACCAGCATTTCTTGCCCTACCGGGGAATTAACAGCAATTTTGGAGTCAGTCAGCAAAGCACTTAAAGCCCAGCTTAACTGGTGGAAGTCAGTATTGTCTTCATGTGAAGTGTGAGCCTAAGTGCTGGACCAGGGCTGGAGGGAGATTTTAGTTTTGCTCCAGCCCTTGGGAGTGAGCAGCCAGGGACGGACGGGCTCAGGGTGGATCCATAAGGTGCTCGTGGCCTCTTGCAGCCGACAGTGGATGGTGGCTGGGGCCCCTGGAGCCCCTGGGGCTCCTGCTCCCGGAGCTGTGGAGGAGGTGTCCAATTCTCCCACCGGCACTGCGACAGCCCCAGGCCCCAGCATGGCGGAAGCTACTGCGAGGGCCAGAGGACCAAGTACCAGTCCTGTCACATCCAGGAATGCCCTCCGGATGGTAAGGATGGCAATTCCCAAATGCATGCTCACCTCCCGCTCCTGGTCCTCCAGAATCCATCGCCAGGGATTGCTCCGCTCTCTCTTGAATGTTTATATTTGGGGAGGGGGGGGGAACAACAGGCTTCTGCTGGGGGTTGTGACCCATTCTGGATGGGTGGAAGGTGTGTGGGATCCCTCCATGGCATCCTTGCTCTGTGACATCCCTGCTCCGTGACATCCCTGCTCCATGACATCCATGCTCCCACTATGCTCAGCTCGCTCCCACATCTCTGATGCCCAAGGACAGCAGCTCCTGTGTTCCCATGGATTTTGGGTGATGTTTTGCCTTTCCCTTTCAGGGAAAAGCTTTCGAGAGCAGCAGTGTGAGAAGTACAACAGCTACAACTTCACAGATCTGGAAGGAAATCGCCTGGAGTGGGTTCCCAAGTATGCAGGAGTGTCTCCGCGAGACCGATGCAAACTCTTCTGCCGAGCCCGAGGGAGGAGCGAGTTCAAAGTCTTTGAGGCCAAAGTAAGATCCTGGTGATGGAAATCACCTGTTTGCTCCATTTCAGAACTCATCCACTAATTGCTCCTCTGCATCCCCCTTCCCAGGTGATCGATGGGACTCTGTGTGGCCCAGAGACCCTCTCCATCTGTGTACATGGGCAGTGCATCAAGGCTGGCTGTGATCACATCATTGGGTCCTCCAAAAAGCTGGACAAGTGTGGGGTGTGTGGTGGCAACGGCTCCACTTGCAGGAAAATATCCGGCTCACTCAACAGATCCACGTAAGGCACCGAGGAGAAGGGTTGGGCTGGGGGAGAAAAACCAGCTTCCTCTCTCATTCTTTATGGCTGAAGTGCTAGGCTGGGAATATTAGGGCTCTGTGCCAGCACCCTCAGCTGGGGGGCTTTGCATGATCCCGGGCTTCTCCCCAGACTCTAGGGCTTAAGCTCAGTTTATTTTGGGGCAGCTTTAAAGAAGCCAAGTAGTTTATTCCCTAAATAATAACTAATGTGGTGGGCCCTGAACTCCACTGCAAATAGAAGTGCTGCCGTGAGGAGTTTCCAAAGCACATTTCACCCCAGTGCACCGAGTTGGACACATCCTCAAGGGCTGACGTGTGATATAAGTAGTCCAGTAACTTCCCCCTGGGCTTGAGGATGAGTGGGAATCCCGGGACACGGGCAAGGAAGCAGCCACTTCCCTCGCCCAAATCTCCGTCACTTTGCCAAAATGCTAAATTTAAGGCTTCTGTTGGATCGTAACAAAAGCCCAACGCGTCCAATTCCATGGGGAGAGGTGACTCACGCAGGCAAATTAGATTTCCTAAATGGTTTCTTTCCAGGGAACCAGCTGAAATGGGGCTTCCGCTCTCCTGGGAGTTGTTTGCGGTTGACTAAAGGGAGATTAGTGGAGGAGCTACAGCCAAGGAGATCCCATTAAGATCAGGATGAGGGAGAGCAGAGTTTGACTCCAACGCTTTTTTTCCAAAATACTCTGAACCTAATTACTGACCACAGCATCCACGATGGGGATGCATGGAAAGCAATCCTGCTGGCCTCAGGGTGTGAGTCACAGTGCCAAGGGCTCCAGGGCTGAAGCATTCCAGTTCCAAGAGCTCCAGGGATGGGCTCTGGCTAGCTTTGCAGGGAGACCCTTCCATGGGAATGTCCTCTGTGTCCTCCAACAGGATCACTTCTGCATTGTGGTGGTGGCTGCAAAACCCTTCCAAAGATGTTGAGGGTGCAGAGACTCCTCTTATTCTGCTGTTCTGTATCTATATAACCTCTATTATCCATATTATCTATATTATTTATAGCTGATGCCTTCAGCATCATCAGTGCCAGGCTTTCAGTCTCCAACACTTTACCCATTTCCAAAGGAATGGGACAAGGGGAATTTCCTTGCAGGGCTGGTACCCATAGGTTCATCTGATTGCATCCCTCATTTTCTCAAGTAATTCAGCAAAGCCTCCTAGCATCTGGCACATCTGAGACGGCCTCAGAGCCATGATCCCGAGTGTTACTCCCTACATGGGTCATCTCTTCATGATTCTTGGAGAGTAACCGTGTCCCTTTGCCCCCTGCAGATACGGTTACAATGACATTGTCACCATCCCAGCCGGAGCCACCAACATCGACGTCAAGCAGCGCAGCCACCGCGGGGTCCGGCACGATGGGAATTACCTGGCCCTGAAGACCGTTGAGGGCAAGTACCTGCTCAATGGAGACTTTGCTGTCTTGGCCATGGAGCAGGACATCCTGGTTAAAGGGACCATCCTGAAGTACAGCGGCTCCATGACGACCCTGGAGAGGCTGCAGAGCTTCCAGCAGCTCCCGGAGCCCCTGACAGTGCAGCTGCTCACCATCGCCAGCGAGGTCTTCCCACCCAAAGTCAAGTACACCTTCTTCATCCCCAAGGATGTCCCTTTCAGCAAGCAGAAGGGCAAAGAGAAGAAGTCAGCCAACGCCATCCGCCCTATGCTGACCTCCCAGTGGGTCCTGGGCGACTGGTCTGAGTGCTCCAAGACGTGCGGTTCCGGCTGGCAGCGGCGGACGGTGGATTGCCGGGACGTGGAGGGCCAAACCTCCTCTGCCTGCAACAAATCCCTCAAACCCGAGGACATCAAGCCCTGTGGAGACGTTCCCTGCCCTCTCTGGCGCTTGGGCCCCTGGTCTCCCTGCTCCCAAACATGTGGCGAGGGCGTGCGGACACGCAACGCCTCCTGCATCGATTACACCGGGAAAATCACGCCCCCAGAGAAGTGCAGCTCTCCAGGGCCACCCCCAGCCACAGCCATCTGTGTCCTGAGGCAGTGCTGAGCCACGCCGGAATTCCTGGAGCCGAGGATGCTGTGGGATCCCACCACGGGCAGTGAGGATGCCGTGGGATCCAACAGGCAACCAGCCACTCTCCAGCGGTTCATCCCCACCCCATCCATGTCTACCTCAGAGGGGGGAATAATGGCAGCAAAACGGGGAGAAATCCCTTCTTTTCCTTTCTTCCTTGCTTTCTCTCCGGTTGCTTGCAGGCAGGTTGTGGTTTAAAGGGAAAAAGAAGTGCAGGGGTTTTCCCAGGAGCTATCCTTGAACACGGCTGCAGATTCCTTTTGGGAGGTTCATTGGGTTTTGGCGCTGGAAAAAATGCGGAGCCTAGGTTTGCCATCACCTCCTCCCAGCTGCAGGTTGAGGAAGTCCAGGGTGGGTGGGTTTGCTGATAAAATTGAGATCCCTTTGGAAAAGGCATGGAATGGTTGCTGTCCCCTCCCTGCACCAGAGTGGGTGTCCTTGGGCATAAGGAGCATTTTTCCACTGTGGGTTTAACTTGGGAGATAAATCACTCCTTTGGATGAAGCAGGAATAAGATGAGGACCAGATCCTGGATTGGATTAGGCAGAACAGAAGATGGTGGTTTCTGCTGGATTTAACATCCACAAAGTGACAAACCTTGTCTCCAAACACCCTCAGCACCTGCAGGGTTATTCCTAGAGCTGCTACCCCATGTTCCCTTTAAAACCAAGGTTTAATTACACCTGATCTGGCTTACAGGGCTGCTGTGAGGATTAATTCCCAATTCTGCAGTGCTCTGACTGTGAAGTACCTGTTGGGAAATCCCATTCCCCCTCTGGAGCGAGCACTCCGCTGTGAGCGTTTCCTCTCCCACCCTTTGCCTTCAGGCTCCTGCAGGCTCATTTTCCCTGTTCTGCTTTAATTTGGGAGTTAATTTGCTAAGTCAAAAGGAGCCCAGCACCTGTAGGTGATGCCAGAGGTGACCAGTGCCACTCTCCACCTCTGCTTTCCCCGGATGTGTGAAGTTGCTCAGATCTGGCCGGAGCAATTCTCAGTCCAAAGCCAAGGCTGGAGCTCTTCTTTCCCAATGGGAAGCAGCCAAACCCCTCTCCCCAGGCACAGAAGCTGCTCAATCCCTGAACTCTGCCCTTCCCAAAGCGATCCCTGGCTGTGTTCTGGGAGCAGCTGGTGCCTGGGGAGCGGAGATGGAACTTGGGAAGGCTGGACAAGCGACCCGGGATCTCCAGGCTCATCATACCCTTGGCTTCACTTTTGGCAGCAAAACGTTGAATTTCCACTGGGAACTGCCCTGTTACTCGTAGGAAAGGGAGGAGGGCTGGAATTTTTGATTCCTGAGCTTCCCCATTCATAATTATGGAGCAAATCCTTTTCCCTTCTGCCTGAGCTGAGCTGGTGTGAGAGCCTTTCCTCCCTGTCCAGGCAGGTTTGGGATGGGATGGGATGAGCTGCTCCCCTGAAACGGTGCCAGAAACACAAAATATTCCTGTTTTATCTCCCATATCAAACCCAGTGGAGCTGCAGCCCTGGATTGAGGATACTGAGCTCCTTTTGTTTTTAGAGAAGAAAGGAAAAATCAAGGGCAGCTGCAGAGTTAGGATGCAGAGCTGTTTGGTCTGTGGTTCAGACCTACCTTTGGGCAATGTTCTGCTAATTGATCTCCAGGAATTGAAGCTCCACCAAATAGCTGGGGTGTTCAAGTCATGTAGCCTTGCAGAGTTATTTTATTTTTTCCCTGCTTCTGAGGGTTTTGAACTCCAAGCCAGCCTGTGTTTCCTCTCCGGGACAGGTCAGGAATATCAGCCTGAGACAGTGCCAAGGAAAATGGATTTATCCCACAGGAGTTGTGCGTGCTGAGGGGTCTCTTACAGCTTTTTTGATAATCCCTGAGCTTCCCAGATGTAAAAAAAAAACCCCTGTTAAGGGCAAATCCTGCTGCTTTCCCAGTGAGGAGGAGGATGGGAGTGGTGGAGTGATGGTAAACTGGGATTCCTGCCCTTGGCTTCTGTAGAAACACGTAGCCTTTCTGCTGATTTAAGTCCAAAGAGGTTCTATATTAGGATATATTTCTGTATATATATGTTTCCCTTCAGTGAAGGATTGTAGCAATGGACTGAGCCTCTTCTGTTAGGTATTTATTACAAATGTCTCTTTGGTTTTGTACAGTAGCTGTCCGGAAAGGATTAAAAAAAACAAGGGAAAAAAAGAAATAATAATAAGACTGTGTTTTCCCTGCTGCTCCCACATCCCCTCTCCAAAGCCTGCAGGGGGTGGAGAAGGGATGTCTTTGCTCCTGGTTCTCCCATTCTAGAGTGTGGAGTCTCCCTCCGCCCTGGGGCACCAACTGAGCTGTGGGAGCATCAAACCCAAGCAAAACCAACCTTTGGACTTGCATTTTAAGGGGAGGGGGAAAAAATATCATTTTATGGGTTTTAGCCTCTTGTTTGTGTTGGGTTTTAATTTTGAAAGCAGCCTGTTTGAGGCTCTGCCTTTACCCCTCCAATAAAGGAGTTCCTGCCTTTCACCTCCTTGTGTTTGTCTCTATTTGCACTTTCTCTAATACCTTAAATCTCCCTTTTTTCCGTGTCTTATTAAGCCTTAAACAAATGGTTCATTGAGATTTAAAATATTACAGGAGAGAACAGACAAAATCCATGGAGCAGAAATTTTTCCAAGGAAATTTGGAATCCATCTGTGTTTTGCAGTTGCTTTTTGAGCAGCTCCCACCTCTCTGTACATACACAGAATTATCTCTAGATACATATTATAGAATTGATACATTCAATTATATATTCCATCATTATTTTATAATATCTAGGGCATATTTCATCACCCTATTATATATTATAATCTATCATATATTATTCTATATTTTATTATTTTATATATCTTATGCATATTTTATTATGTATACATTTATTTTTATAATTTTTTCTATATGCTATAAATTCTACTATATATTATTAGAATGATAGAATTCTATGGTTTTATGAGAACATAATATCTAGATATACAATTATATAAATATATTATAAAGACATAAACTATATACATATGTATTAAATATCCATAATATCTACATAGTATATCCATATATCCATGGAGATAATAAAGATATTCCTACAATAGATAATAATTCTACTTATTAGGAGGACATGGAGCCCAAACACATTATATATAGTATATAAAATATATTTTTTAAAAAATATATATATTTAAAATATACATATATCTATTTCTTCCCCTGTGTCACAATGGTCTCCCAGGGACAAGAGATCCCAGGGAAGCACCTCTGAAATCCCAAAAAGGAGAAATAATTAAGGTCAGCCCAGGCTGGACGCCCTCAGTGGAGGAATTGTGGTTTATGGTCATATTTCCTCTTGTCAGGCCATTCCAGAGGATACAGGATGCCCCAGGCTGCTCCCCCAGGCAGGAACATCCCCAGGGACGCTCCTTGTTCCCAAAAGCTCCTCCCTCCAAGGCCTGGACTCTCCTGCTCTCCAGCCCCAGTTACTCCTGCGGAGTTGCCTCCCCCTTTTCATCCCTCCCGTCCCCCGGGTTTGGGGGCAGGACTCACGCCCTCCTCCAGCCTTGCTTTGCTAACTTTGGCAACTCTCATCTCCTCAAATCCCCTCCCCAGCTCCGGGCTGGTTTCTAATCCCTGCACATTAGTGTCCCCAGTCTCCCAGCAGGGCCACACCACCACCTGCTGCTCCAGCCACAAATCCATCCTGATTCCCGATGGAACCGTCCCTGCAGCCTCCATGTTCCGTTCGTGCCGTTACCCTTCGCTCAGCTCACCCCGCTCTGCCCCGGGAGATGCCCGTGCTCGGGGGGCGCAGCCAAGGCCTGCGGGCTCCTGCTCCCCGGGGCTGCACTCCCTGTGTGTGGGATGGGATGCACTGCCCGCAGCCCCCGCTCCCTGAGGGACCGGGATGCGGCACCGGAGCCAACACTGCCCACAGCCGCCCGGCCATGGGGGCACCAGGACCCCCCAGGGATCCCCGGGAACTGCTTCCCTCTCCACCTTCCCTCTCTCTCCTTCCCCTTCTCTCCCTCTCCATCCCTCTCTTCCCTCCTTTCCTCTCTCTCTCCCTCTCTCCCTGTCCCTTCCCTCTCTCCATCCCTCTTTCCCTTCCCTCTCTCCATCCCTCTTCCCCTTCCCTCTCTCCATCCCTCTTTCCCTTCCCTCTCTCCATCCCTCTTTCCCTTCCCTCTCTCCATCCCTCTT
>VXBA01003539.1:720150-846984 GCA_013399895.1 Serilophus lunatus
CTTTGGGACGTAGGGGTGCTGGGGGGGGCGGGGGGGCGGGGAGGACACAACCACATTCCTGCCCTGCCTGGGCTTGTGCAGGATTCCTTGGAGCTGCTCCCAGTGGGAAGGTGGCTCTGGGGGACACCTTGGCTGCCTGGCAGCATTCCAGCCTCCTGGAATTGCCCTGTTCTCCTCCTGCTGCCCAAGGTTTGCCCTGTTCCAGGGCCTTCAGGGAGGCTCAAAATTCCCATTGCAGTGCCCCCCAAAATTCCTTGGTTGGGGAGAACAGGGGTTGCAGGGGGATGGAACTGTCCCTGGTTCACTGGGGTTCTGGTAGGGCAGGAAAACTGGCATTTTGGGGGGTAAGGAACCTGAATATTTGGGGCTGAACTGTTAAAATTTGGCTTCCACAGGCCCTTAGTGTGTCTGGAAAAGGAGACAGGAATTCCCACCTTGGAGGAGGGATAAACCCTTGGGATAAACCCCAAAGTGTGGGACAGCACAACCACTTCATTTCTCATTTTCCCCTTCCTGGCCCAGAGCTCCCTAAAAACCCTGGAGAACATCTGGCCACAAATGACAAATCCCAGGCCATTTTTTCCCTGCTGTTCCACATCCTCCCCTCTCAAAGGAGCTCTGCTTTCCTGGGCTGTGTTTTCCCTGGGCTGAGGTTGTGTTTCCCTGCAGAGGGAAGGTTCCCCAGCAATGGTAGCCATGGCAAACCCCAAAAAAAGCAGCTCTCTGGGCTCCCTTTCCCCCAACATGTGACAGATGAAAGCACTTGGAGGGGATTCTTTGGCAATTGGCAGCACTTGCAAGGATTTCATGTTCAATTGGACTTTTATTTTTTTTGAAGCCTCACTTTTTATTCCAGGGGGTCTGAGGAATCTGGGGAGGATTTGAGGTGTGTAAGAAGTGAAGAGAAAGGAAGGAAATGCCCCAAAAATGAGGGAAGTGGGACTGTTGGCCTCAGGAACGTCACCTCACTGCTGCACTGCCCTGCATTCACTTGTTGCTTTTATTCTGCTTCCAAAAAAGCCCTAAATGAGGAGGATTTCACATGTTTCTGCTCTGATAAATGTGATTTGTGTGGCTGTTGGGTGGAAGGTGTCATTATTTTCTGTAATTCTGTCATTCAAACTGAAGTAGGGAGGGAGAGGCTTCAGGAAATGGACATTTTCTCTCCCTTTCTGTGGTGCCCAAGGCCATTCTGAGTGGCCCAGGAGCAGCCAGGGCCGTCAGAGCAGTGAGTCCCCAGCACTCCTGCCCTGCTTGGGGGAATCCTGCCTTTAATTAGATGTGATTTAATGAATCACACCCTCAGTTCTGTGGGTGAAGTCAAAGATCCAGGTTCCCTTTCCAGCAAACTCCCCCAAACCTCCTTTGGAGCATCTTAAAACCCATCTTGACAAGTGTCTGACCCCACAAAGGTGCATCTTGTGTTGCCCTGACCCCTTTTCCCTGAGGATTCCACCTCCTGGCTCTGGTAATTCCAGCTTGTCCCTGTGCTTCCCAAGCCTTTGGGAATGTTGGCAGCTCTCAGCCAGGGGGATCTGCTCCTGCACAGGTGGATTTCTGTTCTCAGCTCACAACAAACCCCCTGGAGAGAATAAATCTGTCACCCCAATATTGGGGGAGCTCAACCTGGAGAGCTTTTCCTTGGGTGCCACCAAAACTTGCCCAGATTCCAATTTTCCATCCCTTTTTAATGAGGAGTTGCAGCCTTGGTGCTTTAATGTTTGTCAGAGATCCTGAGGAGCTCAGCTGCTCACAAATAAATTTAAAACTGAGGGGGAAAGGCAGAGGTTGTTGGCACAGGGCACTTCCCTTTAGGGGCTGTGAACATCCTGTGGGTTGTTTTTTTTCCCTAGCCCTGGGTCAGTTGGAACCTGCTGCTCCCTGGAAGTGTTTAATGGCTGTCCCCAAAATTCAGGCAGACCTTTTGGAAAGTCTTTTTGCCAGGAGTTTTGCTTGGGAGGCAATTTGCATTTTTGTAAAAATAAAATAAACTAAAATAAAATGGAGTGTTGGCCAGAGGTCCAGACCTGGGGGGTGAGCACAGAGCAGATGCTGTCTGGGGGTGGCACTGATTTCCAGGGAGCCAAAAACTTGCCCAAACCCCCAGTCCTTGCAAAATTGATGGTTTTGTGTAATGTGAGGATTCTGGAGCTCCCAGGGTAAGCCCAGCCCAGCCTTTGGTGTGTGAGGTGGGTTTGTATCCAACCTGCAGCTCCCAAGGGAATTCTCAGCCAGGTTTTCCCCCCAAAGAGGCAAACCAGGCTCCCTCAAACAGCCAGTGGTGCAGGGGAGGGACCCTGAGCTGGGCTGTGCCAGGGCTCTGGGGTCTGAGCTGGGAGAAGGAGCAGCTCAGCCCAGTGTTCCCAGTTGTTGCAGGGTGTCCATGTCCAGGCTGCAGCTCCATTCCAGCTTTCCCAGTGGCTCCTGTCCTGCAGGGCAGTTGGGAAGCCCTGCACACTCATTTCCCTGCTCCAGAGGCTCCAGGTTGGCATTCCAAGGATTCCAGGTGTCCCTGGAGCCCAGGAAGCTGCTGTTTGCCTCCTGTTTCTCAGGGCTGCCCTGGCCCAAACCGTGGCTGGGAATCAAGTTGAGCCAGTGCAGCTGCTTTGGTTGGAACCAGGACAGTTTGGGAGTTTGGGGAAGTGAAGCAGGGCCAGGTTTGGAGGGAAAATTTGGCCCTTTCTGCTGCTGGGGCAACTGGTTTGGATCCACAAGTGTGGCAAGGCTGGAATAGAACCAGCAACTCCAACCCACACTGAGAGCAGGTACTGTGTCATTCTGAGCTTAATTAGACTGAGCAGTTAATTAGAGGGGGGCTGGGACCTGGGTGATCCAGGCACACATTTATCCCTGGGGAGGCTTTGTCTGGGATGGGGCTGAATTCAAAATAAATCAATCAATAAACAAATAAAATCTGTAATTAGCAATCTGATTTGTATATTTTGGATATATTTGACTGGGAATTCCCTGAGATTTTGGGTTTCACTGTTCAGAAAAATGGGGTGTTTTCACTGCAGGAAGGTCAGGACACAGGAGGTCAGAGGGGGGGGAGTTTTGTGGTGCTAAAACTTCCTTTTGTTGTCAAATGATGTCACTGAGAGAGAAACAATGTTGGATTCCCTGACTCTTCCAAAAAATTATTAACAAAGGTGTTTCAAACCCAGACCATTCAACAGCAGGTGAACAAGGAGCTAATAATAGATCCTATTATTAATATATATTAATAAATAAGGAATTCCCCTTGTTCTGGAATTCCTGGAATGCCCCCATTTGAATTCTCACCTTGTCCAGGGATCCCCTCGTGTTTCCAGGGCAGGAATTCCCTCTGGAAAAACCAGTCTCTCCTGCTGCAAATGGCTGTGGGAAATCCAACACGGGGTTTTAAACCTTTGTGGAAGTGACTTTTTTTTCCAAAAAGAGGTTTCAATGTGTTGGGGGCCAAGGAGGGCCTGGGCATTGTGGGGAAGAGGAGGAAAATACATCTTTAATTCTGGTTTGTGGAGAGATTCAGAGGAGAATTAATCCATATTCTGACCTGGCTGCTTTAGCACACTCAGCTTTTCAGGTGGAAATACTTCCATATTGTTTAAATTACCTTCTAAAAATGGCTCTAGTGCCTCCTTACCCTTAAGGAACTGATAGTTTTCCCACCCAAAATTGCTCCCTGTTGTCAGTGCAGTGAGGGGGGGAAAGGTCCTTTTCCAGAGGGGATTTAACAGAGCAAGCTCCCACATTCCTGGCAGGAATTCTGCTCCTGGGCTAAACTTAAATCAATTCCTTGCCCATCACTGACTTCTGCTCTTTCATTTGAGGTTCTGTGGCCAGATCAAGGTCAGGGGAGCCAGGGATGGAAGGAGGAGGGGAAAGGGAAGCAGAGCCCAGCTCTCCCCTGGGGCTGCAGGGCTGGGAATTCCCACCAGCTGCCAGGAGAAGGGGCCAGGCTGGGCCCCAGGAGTGGGAGCAGTGCTCTGGAGTTTCCTCCCTGGTTGTAAGTGCTGTTCCCAAACCCCAGCTCAGTCCAGGGATGGCCCTTGGGAATGGTTTCCTCCTTTGGGAGCAGCTGCTGAACAGAGGCACTGGTGGGCTCGGGAGGAGCCAGGGAGGGGCTGCAGTGCTGCCAGTGCAGGGAAGGGGATCCCAAGGCCATTCCCAAGCTTTGACTGGGGGCTTTTGGTCTGGGATCAGTGAAAGCTGCTTTTCATTGGATTCCTGCTGGAGAGCACAGGGCCTGGATGTTCAGATGCCTCCTGAGGTGGATCCATTTCCTCAAGGGAGTGTTCTGCTGTGTCACTTGTTCCTCTGGTCTCACTGGAGCCCCAATGGCCCTTAAACCCTTCCAGTCCCCCCGTGGTTCATCTGTTCTCTCCTACAGTCCTTTCCCCTCTCTCTGAGGGGTTGGAGGGTCAGGAGGGAATCCCCAGCAGTGGGAATGAGCAGGACAAGGTGGGCTCTGCCAAACCTCCCCTCCAGGGGGGACATCTGGGGAAGGTGTTCCAGAATGACTCCAAAAAGAATTCCTGACTCCAGGAGCTGATCCCACCCAGTGATGTTGCTGATGTTTAACCAGCAGCTTTACTGAGGTGATATTTCTAGATCATCTCAGTTGTGTGAGGCAGGAAACACAGGAGCCAAAATCCAGAATCAGCTTTATCCCCCTCCAACCCTTTTAGTTTCCAGGGTGACCCCAGCATGGGTCACACAAAACATTTGCTCCCACACACGGAGAACCCCAAGAAAGGAGGTTTGTATTCTCAGGAGAAAGAAGTCGCCCTCCTTGTGTTATTCCCCACACATCTAAAATCAATATTTGTGTAGTTGCTTGCAACTTAAACTTCCCTTTGAGGTTTATAGTGCATCGTGTTTCTGAGGGAATTTTCAATGGCTTCTCATCCTGGTGCAGCAGTGGTTATTGAAAGCAGGAGAACAGAGCTATTGGCAACTGTTGTTTGATGTTTACCAGCTTGAACTGTGGCCTCTGCAAATTCATGCTGTAGTTTCTCTAAAGCTTTTCTGGACTGAAATACCTTCTCTGGGAGATTCCCTGGCTCCTGCACACTTGTAAGTTGACCCAAGCCGACTTTTTCCCTCTTCAAAAACCCTCACTTGACACTCCATCAGCTTTAAAAACCCACCAGCAAGAGTTTCTGGGCCCAAGAAATAAAAATACAGTTTGCTACACAGTTTAAAAAACACCTCATTTTTAGTGTCAGTTGGGAATTTGGGTTTGAGTGGGCGGTAGAAATGTGGGGAGGTGGTATGGGGATATTTATTATATATGTGTACAAAGATAGATATAGGGAGATATAAATATATGTAGAGAGAGAAGGGGAGAGAAATATGTATAGATAGAGGAATATAAATAGAGATATAGAAGGCTGGCTATAGGAATATATAGAGAGATAAATATATAGAGAGAAATATATAGACTTTGCCCAGAGTGGAGATAGATACAGATATAGGGAAAGATATTTATAAATAGATACAGGGAGATGTGTGTCTATATAAATATATAAGTGATTTGATCTGTGTTTAGGAACATTACAAATAATTGCATTTCTGGAGAGTAAATCCCTTGGGTCTGGATCCCAGAAAAACCTGATCTGAAAGGATCTGCCTGAACCTGCTTCTTCCTTTGGCTTTTCCCCAGAAATGATCCATGGTTTCTGATTCCAGGACACCCGCCCCCTCTCCTATGTGGGAAAGAGCCCTGTGAAAATGGGTGTGAAGACCTTCACTCACAGCTCCCCAGCCCACAGCCAGGAGATGCTGGGGAAGCTGAACATGCTGCGCAACGACGGCCACTTCTGCGACATCACCATCCGCGTGCAGGACCGCATCTTCCGCGCCCACAAGGTGGTCCTGGCCGCCTGCTCCGACTTCTTCCGCGCCAAGCTGGTGGGGCAGGCCGAGGAGGAGGGCAAGAGCGTGCTGGACCTCCACCACGTGACGGTGACGGGCTTCATCCCCCTGCTGGAGTACGCCTACACGGCCACGCTGTCCATCAACACCGAGAACATCATCGACGTGCTGGCGGCCGCCAGCTACATGCAGATGTTCAGCGTGGCCAGCACCTGCTCCGAGTTCATGAAGTCCAGCATCCTGTGGAACACGCCGGGCAGCCAGCAGGAGAAGGGGCTGGACGCGGGCCAGGAGGGCGGCGCGGGCTGCGCGTTCGCCTCGCGGGACGGCAGCCTGTCGCCCGTGTCCTCCGAGTGCAGCGTGGTGGAGCGGGCCCTGCCCGTGTGCCGCGAGTCGCGCCGCAAGCGCAAGAGCTACATCGTCATGTCCCCCGAGAGCCCCCTCAAGTGCGGCCCCCAGACCGGCTCCCCGCAGGTGCTCAACCCCGCCGCCCCCTACCCCGAGCCCAGGAACCAGCCCGTGGACTCGTCCTTGGCCTTCCCCTGGACGTTCCCTTTCGGCATCGACCGCAGGCTGCAGGCGGAGAAGGCGAAGCAGGCGGAGAACTCGCGGACTTTGGACGTGCCGGGGCCCTCCGAGCCCGGCCAGAGGATGGCAGAGTATGTGACTTGTGAGAGCACCAAGGCCAGTTCTCCCCTGGTCATCGAGGAGGACGTGAGGGTCAAGGTGGAGAGGCTGAGCGACGAGGAGGTGCACGAGGAGGTGTCGCAGCCCGTCAGCGCCTCCCAGAGCTCCCTGAGCGACCAGCAGACGGTGCCGGGCAGTGAGCAGGTGCAGGAGGATCTCCTCATCAGCCCCCAGTCCTCATCCATAGGTACGGCCATGCCCAGGCTCTCACAGCAGCTCTGGGATCTCAGGCCAAGGCTCTTCTTTGCCCAGAGGGGGGTTGGGCACTGCCCAGGCTCCCCAGGGCAGTGGGCACAGCCCCAAGGGTGCCAGAGCTGCAGGAGGGTTGGGATGGTCCTCTGGGACTTGGGGCTGGGCCTGTGCAGGGCTGAGGGTTGGACTCTGTGATCCTAGTGGGTCCTTTCCAGCTCAGCACATTCTGGGATTCTTGGATCCTCATCCTTCCGGTCCCCACAAGGACTCTTTTCTGTGAAATCTATTTGTAGAGGAGTTGGGAGCTCCTGAGCAGCAGAACAGCTCTGAAAATCAGCCTGGCCAGGATGGTAGAGACATTCCTGGCCAGGACAAGGCAGGATTGGGATTATCCCCCGCTTGCAGAGCCATGCAGAACACATTGGGATGATCCTCTGGGACATCCCTCTTGGGGCTGGGGCTGGGCAGGGCTGAGGGCTGCACTCCATGATCCTTGGGGTCCCTTCCAGCTCAGGATGTTCCAAGATCCTGTGATCCATAAAAGCCTGGAATAGTCCCATGTGCCCTTGTGAGTTTGCAGCAGAGAATCTGCCTCGTGGGGTTTGCTGCTGTACTTGAGTAAAACTGCCCTTTCCCCCCCTGACTTATGAAATGTCCCCTGTAAACTTGGAGTTCTTTAAAGAACCTTGCAGGAGGCAGCTGGGAAGGGTAAGAACTGCCTTTGTACCTCTGGTCTCCTGACTGGGGGAACTCACTCTGCTTTCCTGGGGGTCCAGAAGCTCTGCAAGGCTCCTGCCTGTGGCCACAAAGAGGTACCAGAGCTCTGCATCACAACATCAGCTCCTGCAGGATGGTGACAGAGAGCCTTTGTCAGAGGATTTGCAGAAGAAGTGGTGAAACCCTCTCAGCTCTGTGGCCCAGACACAACTCAAACCACACAGTCAGAATATGGAGAATCTTTCCATTTCTGGGGGATTTGGGGCTCAAGTTGCTGCTCCAAACGCTGCCAATTGCTGAGGGAAAGCTTTTTTCTCCCATAAAATACAATTTGAAGCCAGTTTTGGGTTTTTCTGGCAGGCTGATCTTTGTTAAGAGCTGATACTTAAAGGTTCCTGGAACAATCCCTTTTTTCCTCTGAGTGCAGAACACGTGGAGTGGCTTTTAGGAAGTCAGAAGATGGAGGGTTTGCCATATTTCTCATTGAATTACCCCAATTTTTGCCTAACTCAGCTATTTTTCTCTTATTTAAGTGGCTTGGGAGAGTTTAGTTACTTAAATATCTTTAATAAAGACTTTTTTTAAAAGACTGCTCTGCTTCATAAATAAATAATAAAGTAAAATAAAATAGAGTAATAAAATTAAAATCAAATAGATTTGTTTGCTGGCAGGAAAAGTGGTCTCTGTTCAAGAGCAGGTTTTGTTTGATTCAGTTTTTAACTCATTAGAGCCAAAACTTCAGGGAGGCCTTGCCAGGGCCTTGTGATAAAGAGATGCAAATGATTTCCTCACCAGAATTGTATCATCCCAGAACAAGTGGAAATAATGATGAGGAAAAGTTAAAAATAGCATGAAAAGGATAATTATTTATATATTTGTGACAGAGATCATACCCAGGCAGCTTCAAAGAAACTGGGTGGAAACTCTGAATTAGAGATGGGGAGTAAAGTTTTGGGAGGGACAACTCCCAGAAATACCAGAAAAATTTGGGTGGCTTTAATGATGAGAATATTTAAACTTAAATACTAAATCCCAGCCTGTTCTGCCTTAAAACAGCTGCAGAGAGAGGAGAAAAATGTGCCAGGGCCAAATCTTTAAAGTACAGTGGATATGTTTGAATTAATATTTCATGGCCTTTGCATAAAACCCACCCTGAAGATGGTTTTTAGTCCTGGTTTGGATCTTGTTGCTGCACCTTTTACCTCCCAAACATGTATTTCTTTATTTTTCTTTCTCTTCCCTGAATGTGTTGCCCTGCTATAATTGCATGTATTTATCTCAATGCTTTATAGTGCATTGATAAAAACATTCCTGCCAAAAAAAGCTCTTATTCACTTCTTGGGCCATTTCAGGAATTGTTCGTTTGCAGTTTGTTGTATTTTGGAAGCCCTTTGTGATAGGAAATAAATAGGAGATCAATAAATCCTTCTGGAGGGATTTTCATAACTCATTAGCCCTGTTGGCATTTGAGAGGTGGAGGCAGAAAATGAAACCTAAGCATAAACTTCCAGGTCAGTATTGCATGAAGAAGGAGGATAAATCCAGATGGGATTAACTTCTGTATCTCTGGAGATCAGACACTTGGTGAATTGCCAAACTAGAGTTCATCAGCTCTTGACAAAATTAAAAATCCAGATTTTATTAATTGGGAAAGTGGCAGAGGTGCCATTTTGCTGCTGTCACTGGCCCCAGAACGTGGCATCACGTTCAGACACAAATCTTCAGGGCAGATCTTCCATTCTTTTGGGGCAGAAAATGCACATTTGCTGCTTCACTTTCCCACCTCTTTGTTCCCTCTCTTTGGTTTTCCATGTTTTCTGCAAGTTGCCACTGCAGACCCAATTCTGCTCCATTTTTCTTTAGGGTTCCCAAGTTCAGGTTCAGAATTAGTTTTGCCACAGCAACAATTTCTCTTACAAAGAGAGATTTGGTCTCTTTTTGGGTGCATTTCTGATTTCTCAGAGGGCTTTTCCTGTCTCAGCAGCTTATCAATAACTGAGGGCATTATCAGTGATTATTTGTGGCATATTTGGATCCCAAACCAACGAGGTGGAGCAGGTTTGGCCTCTTAGTGCTCAAGGAATCTGGAAAATGGATGAAATTTTCCCTTCAGGTGAATGTAACCTTTGCAGTGCCAGTCCTGGATGTGTTTTGAACACAGGCTGCATTTCACATTTCCATTTCTAGGTGTGCCAAATATGCTGAGTTGTCACATTTAGGAGACAACCTGAGCAGAGGAGAAGCTTTTTGGGAGCTTCTAAACACCTTCCCCAAGGCAGTTCCCCCCTGCCACCACCAGCAGCGTCTCCCAGAGACTGGGCAAAACAAGCTTGATGTGTATTTCCCTGCCCCTCAACCCTTCCTGAGCAGTTATTTTGCATTAAATTGCCTTTTTTTCCCCTCAGGCTCCATCGATGAGGGGGTCACAGAGGGATTGCCCACCCTGCAGAGCACCTCTGGCCCCAGCGCTCACGCCGACGACGACGATCGGTACGTGCCCCTCCCAGGGACCCCTCCTGCCCTCAGCCCCACACTTTCAGCCCTTCCCACATCCAGTTCCAGGTGCTCCTCAAGCTCCAGCCGCCTCCAGGAGGGGCTCTGGGAGAATGGAGGTGCTCAAAGCTTGGCTTGTTGTTCCCTTGTTGTGCTTTGGCTGTTTGTTCGTTAAAAAATGTCCGAACTCCTTTGCTGTGAGACCCTGAAGCTGACACAGAGCCCCTAAAGCAGCAAAGTGGAAACAAGGAGCTGCCAGAAAGCACAGAACAGCCTTAAATCTCCTCTCCCACCCTCTCTGCCTGGAGCTTCTTCCCCCAAATGCAGGGAGGCACTTGCTGTAAATATTTAGCAGCCTTTTGCTGGGCTGAGCTGAGGGATTGATGAAGGGAATCCCTTACAAGGGAAGGCTGGCAGAGAAAAACTAAACTAAAACAGCTCTGTTTGGTCAAAGAGAATTTTGTCAGAGCCAAGTGATGGCACACAGGGTACACACAACTGCCTGGACTTCTCTTTCTCAGCAATTCCCTCTCCAAGCACATTTCAAAGTGGATTTTGCAGTGTTTTGTCAGACAAGTGGGGCTGAGGAAGGAGTGTGAGCCTCTGGGAGTTGTTCCAGAAACTGTGTCAAGTGAAGCTCCCTGTAGAAATAACAACCAGAGCTCAGGAAAATCTTCCCTGCCATTTCATCTCAGACCTGTCCCACTGCAGCATGAAAAAGGGACAAGGATTCCTCAGGTAAGGAGGGGGGTTTGTGTGACAGGGAAGATTTTGTCTGCTAACAAACCTCAGCATAAAAATAACACCCAGCACTTGGCTTGAATTAATGGGAGGAGCACATGTTGCATTAGCATTAATCCAGGTTTTAAAGGCTGTAATTCCAAAGTCAAGTGTAATTCCAAAGTCACCTCATACTTTTCAGCAGTGGATTATTGCAGAAATTTCTTATAAAATTGCAGAGTTTCAGCACAAACTGCTTAGAAAATCCAAAAGATGTAAAATTCCTCAAACACACTGAGAATTGCCACTAAAAGGTCTCTTCCAGGCAGAGAAGGAAGGAATGTTTGCCTCAGTTTATGGCCAAGTTTGAAAATAATTGGTCTCAGAGTGACAGAAACAGCATCAAAATGAACTGGAATTTGCACCTTGTTTATATAACAATAACTGAACTAATATTTATTTAGAATTTTTGACTCCAGGAGTAAAATTTTCTACCAGCTGATTTATTTTATAAATTGAAAGTGCCAAGATGGAGAAAATTTCTCTCACTTTCTGGTTTTATTTCTTTTAATGCACCTTTAGTTTAAGTCCCAAGTTGCACAATTTTTTTTTCATTATTATTATTCTCAAAGCTTGAGTGGCCAATGCCAATTTATATTGAAAAAATAATCATTTTTAGTAAATACACATTATATTCCTGTTCCTAAAACAAAGCAAAAGACTAGTCCATCCCAACAGCTCAGTGTTACATCCTTGCCACTGTGGAAAGAATCATAAATATTTCAAAGAGAAGAGGGAGTCTCTGTCTTAAATAATTAACATCATTAATTGGGCCTCCTCCATAATCAGTGTTTCATCAACAGCAGGTCACATGTAATTGTTGTGAGCTCAATAAACACACAGGAATCTGTGAAGGATTCAAATGACTGTTTCACTCTGAATTCTGGTCTGTTCTTTCTCTGATATTCCACATTTGGGTTGTAATCCCCCTTTTCCTGGATTTTTAGTCCAGCTGCTTTAGCAGTTGCTCTCAGCCTGTGGCTGATTTCTGAAAAGCTGTGATATATAATAATTATTTGCAAATAGAGGACATTTCCAGGCTCACTGAGCAGTTTGGCATTCATGTTTTGCTGGGGTTAGTTCTGCATAATTAAATAAGTGAAAAGAACTAAAAACTGCCAGCAGAAAACACTTCTGACCTACCTGTGTTTTTGTGGAGCTGCTGCAGAAATTCTCAGAGGTGGCAGACAAATCTCAACTGTTAAATGCCACATTTATCACAAGTCCTGAAAAACTGAGTATGTGGGGGGGGGGGAAAGAAGCAGGGCAGAGAAAATCTGCGGGTGTTTCCATTATAATATCCAAGGTATTTCATCCTGCCTCAGCATTCCCTCAGGATCTGCCTTCCCCAGCCCTCCCCAGCAGGGAGGTTTGGCAGAGAAAACAAACTGGATTGGAAATTCCTTTTCTTTAGGGAGTTGTGCCCATTGGAGTGGCAGAGAAGGTGGCACCAGAGTGGAAACAAAAGAGCTGTGGCTCCTGATTCCTGTCTCCCAGGAAATCCCCAGGAGCACAATGGGCCTCCTCACAGTTCCCCAGGGCAGCAATGAGGGAGGAAGAGCCTAAGGAAGGTGTCCCTTGTCCCAAAAAACCCAAATGTGGTTCTTATTTGTGTCTGTGCTTTGTCCAGTGATCTGCCAACCCAGAGCTGGGCAGAAAGTGGGTTAGAAAAATCAGAAGGTGTGTTTAAAATGCCCTCAGGTATTTCAACTGTGGCAGTGCCAGGCCCAGGGCATGAACTTCCCTCCTGCAAATACTCCCTTTCTCACAGAGCAAGTCTCTCTCTCTGTGTACAAAAAGAAAGGAAGGACAATAAAATTACTTCTTTGGAGCAAATATTATTCCAGTTCCACGTGAGCCCAGAAATCCTTACGGGGTTTACAGACTGAGTGATGGATTTTCCTGCAGGAAACTCTTTAATCTTGTTTGTATCAAGGGATACCTGGTGTTATCTCTCTCCAGAGAAATGTTGCTGCTCAGACCCATCACTGCACTCAGAGTTCAGGTGCCCCCCATCCTCACACATCCATTTCCAGAGCAGATGAAGACAATTTAGGCATTAATTGTAAAGAGATGATCCTGGTTCTTGCCCTCCTGTGCTGATCTGCTCTGTGGTTTTTTGTGGAGGGAAATGTATCTGTGCAAAACTTCATTCCTGTGAACGTGAGAAGTCCACAAGTGCAGCCTAACCTTGAAACCAGCCCTGTGGGCTCGAGGTGGAAGGAATTCCTCAGTTAGGGAGACTCTGAGTGGGACAGGGGACATCACTGTTCTCTCTTCTCAGGGCATTTTGGACATTGGGGTTTAGTAAAGCTAAAATTGCAAAGCTCTGGCCACAAAGTGAGTGTTGAGGGTCAGAGCAGTTCCCTGCTGCCACTGATGTCTGATCTTCCAGCAAGCTGGAATGTCATTCCAACAAAAATACAGACCTTAATGCTCAGGGAAGGGAAACCCCAGGTGAGTCCAGCCTCCAGCAGGTTTGGTTTTATTTCCCTGTGCCCTTCAGCAAGTTCCTTGCCAGAGGACTTGGATTAGAGCATTGTACTTCCCTCAAACAATTTGCAGCTAGAGGCTATGTAGGAGCAATTAGTCAGTTTTAAATAAATTAGTTTGAAGGTTAAATTGTTTCTTATTACAGTCTGAGTGCTGCTTTTTAAACAACAGCTCTGGAGTGTTTGAATCAGGCACGGAGCGAGTATTGCTTCATTAGATTAATATTTTAAACTTGAAAATATGTAATTGTAGACATTAATATTTGTTCCTAGAGCTTGGGTTGAAATGAAAAACGATCTGGCTACAATTTGATGTGTAAATATCAGTGGAGCTGCAAAATCCTCCTTTGCTTTCAGCTTGCTCAGCTCTTCCTGGGGGGCTCTTTGCTGATGGCAACTCTTGGACAGCCCCGAGGAAATGCCCACGCCTGGAAGGCCAGGTGCAGTTTGCAGCTGGGCTCCTGCTGCCCAAAGAAACACAAGTCAGAGGTTATTCCCTGGATTTGTTCAGCTGTGCAGAGCCAGTGGCTGTCGGCTTCCAAGAGCAGCCCTCACACTTTGCTGCGTGGCGAGACGTGACGTGCTGCCCTCTGTCCCCTCGCACAGCCCCGATTGCCATGGTCCTTTCTCTGGCTGGCTGGTAAATCCCTGCCTTTCCCCCTTGCAGCCTGGAGAACGTGCAGTATCCCTACCAGCTCTACATTGCTCCTTCCACCAGCAGCACAGAGAGGCCCAGCCCCAACGGCCCCGACAGACCCTTCCAGTGCCCCACCTGCGGGGTTCGCTTCACTCGCATTCAGAACCTAAAACAACACATGCTCATCCACTCAGGTAAGGAATTCCCAGCCAGTGCTGCTTCCCAGCCTCACTGGAAAGAGCTGAGAGCTGCTGTCAGCAGGGCTGGGTGCAGGGGTCTGCCTGAGGGCGTGTTTGGATTAGGGTTTGTGTGGCTGCGATTGCCTGAAACTCCTCAGAAGAGGCGTTTTCGTGGTAAAGATTGGAGATGAAATGAGGGAGACTTGGCTTTTTTGGTGCACTAAAGAACTTCTTCCTCTGCCTTGCTGTGTTTCAGGGGGGACTTACAGCCATATCCTTGCACTGAAGAATGTTGAAGGGTCTCAGAGTTTTTGGAGGGATTGCAGGACAACTGAATTGGATTGCTAATCAATGTAGCTCCTGCAGAGAGTTCAGGCAGCCAGAGGTTGGGGTGAATGCCTCTGAGCCTTGAGCCCCAAATTGGTGCATTCATTTTGATCTCTAACCGAGCTTGAACTGCCAGTGTCTTTGCTGTTGGTGATTTCAAGACTTGCAGCATTATCTGGCAATAGCATTGAGGGAATAAAGGAAATATTGAAGGAATATTAAAGGAAATATTGAAGGGTTATTCCACCTGAGCACAAAGCCTCGTGGTTCAGCATCTCCTGCTTGGAGCCTGACTTACCTGCACACAGATTGTACCATTTTGGGGCAGAGCAACAGGTACCATTTTCCCCTGTCATCAATTATTTGCCAAATCCCTTCAAGCAAAATGACCATATAGGTGTTTAATACTTAAATTCTGTGGCCATATCAGGGGTGAAACTATCCCAAGCCTGACAGCAAAACATCTCTGGCCAACCTGCCAACTGGCAACCCCTGGGCACAGTTGGGAGAGATTGGAATTGCTGGTTTGGAGGAATTAACATGCAAAAGAAAGCTTGGAAGTGTTGAAAGTGTTTTCTCATGAGCCAAATGGCTGAAGAGATTTTCCTCAGACTACCAGAGGAAATAGATGCCCTTGAACATTAGGAGGGTGTGAAAAGTTGGAGCTCCCCCAGACCATCTCCTGGTGTATTAACTTGTTTTCACATGCTTAGCAGGGCGTTGCAGTGTAACCTTAACTACAGCTTGCTGTGTCTAAAAGCCCCAATTAAAAGTTCAGCTCCTGCTTTGAACATAAGGAAAGCAGAGAGAAAGACCTGGGGAATTAAGAGCCCGGGCTGATGCACATTGAGCCTTTTGAAAAAACCTTTTTCATTCCTTGACAGCCCTATTATGAATAGAGCTCCATATTCCAGATCCTTGGCCTCATGTTTGGATTTCCCCACTTTCTGCAGTTCAGACTCTTTATTAAATCTGAAGTTTTTGGTGGTTCAGACCATTAAGTCGTAATAGTTCTGTTTGGGTGTGATTAAACACTCAGCCACTGCAACACAGCTCATATTTTTGAGGGTAAGAAATGACAAATGAGCTAGTAACTGAATTTCTAAATTAATACAAGAAGAGAGGCATGAAGCTGAACTGTCTCAGAGAGCTGTCTGTCATGCAAAGTTCTTGTGTAGCAAGGTTCCCACGCAATATAAAAGCTGCTGCTTCCCCCTTTTATCACCATTCCTGCTGCATTACAGGGGCATCCGTGTGCACACAGTCCCCCTGCCAGAACACTCCTCTGAGGCCAAAGGCAGCCAGAGAAAAACATTGCAATTAAGGGGAGGCTGATAATTGCATTGTTGGGAACCAGTCTGGCACAAGAATCTCCCCACATCAAAGGAGTTCAAAGGCGGCATCAGATCCCTGTTGGCTCTGCCTCAGGATCTTATCCATGGGCTAATCCATGTATGCACTTCAGCCGTGGGGAAGGAGACAGGTCACAGTCAGGAGATTTGTTGGAGAAACCTGCAGAGGGCTGTGCACCTAAAGCTGCTCTGAGCTGCCAGTTGGAGCAGTGTACGGGCAGAGATCGATGCCTCTGTGCTGGGCTCCTTAATTCCTCAAGTTTGAGTTGTTTCTTTCATTCCTATTTTCCTAAGTTGCAGAATCACAAAGTCAATTAGGTTGCAAAAGACCTCTGAGATCATCGAGTCCAACCTTTGACCCACCACCACCTTGTCAACCAGCCCATGGCTCTAAGTGCCACATCCAGCCTCTCCTTAAACACCTCCAGGGGTGGGGACTCCACCACTCCCTGGGCAGCCCATTCCAATGCCCACCCTCCCTCTCTGTGAAGCATTTCTTTCTGATGTTCAACCCAAACCTCCTCTGGGGCAGCTTAAGGCTCTGCCCTCTTGTCCTGCTGCTGGTTCCCTGGGAGGAGAGATTGATCCCCACCTGGATACACCCTCCTGTCAGGGAGTTGTAGAGAGAGACAAGGTCTCTCCTGAGCCTCCCTCTCTCCAGGCTAAACACCCCCATCTCCCTCAGCCTCTCCTCAAAGGACTTGTGTTCCAGACCCCTCACCAGCCTCGTTACTCTTGTCTGGACATGATCCAGCACCTCGACATCCTTCCTAAATGGAGGATCCCAGAACTGCACACAGCTCTTGAGGTGTGGCCTCACCGAGTACAGGGGAAGAATCACTGCCCTGCTCCCGCTGGCCACACTATTCCTGACAGGCCAGGACACTTTTGGCATCGGTTGTTTCCTTGAACCTTGTTTTGCATATTTGTCTCCTCACACAATTTTCTAAGTCATTTCCTTCATCCCCACTTCCCCACCTCACTTCTGAGGTGCCTCCATCCCACCCCTCTCCCACCATTTCTGAGTCAACCACACAACCTCTTCCAACACAACCTCTTCCTACACAACCTCTCCAACACAACCTCTCCAACACCTCTTCCCACACAACTTCTCCTCACGAAACCTTTTCCCACGCAACCTCTCCCCACACAACCTCTCCAACACAACCTCTTCCCACACACTCTTCCCACACAACCTCCCCAGACAACCTCTCCCACACCACCTCTCCCCGCTCCTTGGCTGCCGAATTCCTGAGGGGTTTTCCCAGCAGGTGACCGTGTGTGTGCTGTCTCTCTTCCCCCCCACAGGCATTAAACCCTTTCAGTGTGACCGCTGTGGGAAAAAGTTCACCCGCGCTTACTCGCTCAAGATGCACCGCCTGAAGCACGAAGGTAAACGCTGTTTCCGCTGCCAGATATGTAGTGCCACTTTCACTTCCTTCGGGGAATATAAACACCACATGAGGGTTTCCCGGCACATTATCCGCAAGCCTCGGATTTACGAGTGCAAAACATGCGGCGCCATGTTCACCAACTCTGGGAATTTAATCGTTCACCTGAGGAGCTTGAACCATGAAGCGTCAGAGCTAGCAAACTACTTCCAGAGCAGGTGAGGTGCACAGCAAAAACCTAACAGGGAAACTTGCTCTTTTTTTTTTTTTTTGCTTTTTTTTTTAATTATAATTTTTTTTTTTTTCCTTTTTTTTTTTTTTTTCTCCTAATTTGTCGTTTCCTGCTTTCAGGGCAGCCTGCTGTGCCTCTCCTCAGCTAATTCCAGGCAGATTGATTCCTGCGCCGCTCTCGGTTGGGTCTGGTGTGTCTTGCAGCCTGGGGGCTCTTGTAGGAGGGCACTGGATAATCCAGGGACACGCAAAGGCTGCTTCTGGGCTACTAAATTTCTCTTTTCAGTAGTATCTCTGCTCAGGCTAACAGTGTGAAAGCCCTGTCTGTGAGTTCTGGGAATGGTTTGCTCTTCAAAATCTTGTACGTAGCCTGTTCACTTACACAGGGCACAGACTTGCTTGATGTTGTGGGAAGATTGCATGATTCCATACCCTCTTCCATTTTCTAGGTGGCATTACTAAATGTAGGGCTGGAAATAGTAAGGGGCAGCTGGACATTTTTTAGCAGAGCACAAAAGGCCTCTCTCCCAAATGCACTTTGCTAAAGATTATTAGAAGGGTTCTGAGGCATCAGACCAGCACTGTGTCCCCTCGTCGATACCAATGGGATTGTTGGGATATGAGACAGGAAATGCAAAAGCTGGATGAGGGAAATTGGAGACTGAAAGGTCTCCCAGCTCTAAAACCTATGGAGCTGAGGGTTGATCCACTCTGTAGAGAAGGGGCAGCTTGGAGTGTGAAAGTCATCTGCCCTCAGCACTGCCAAAAAAGTGTCTCTTAAATGTTCCAGCACCACAATCCCACTCCTGATTTCCAGACATTACTCTTTTCCCCCCTCCAAACCATTTCAGCATTTTGTTCTATTTGATTAACTCGGAGGTGACGTAGGATGAAAACATTGCAAAACAAAGCAGGAGAGCCAGTCAGTGTTTTTTTCCAGCAGAATATTGTTTAAAAGTACAAGTGCTTCATATCTGTGGGTTTACGCAGTTCTTGTTCTTGGCTCTTGTGCCAAAACTGGAGGGAAAACTCTGGTTGGGGCAAATTAAAGTCAGATTAAAGGCTGTGAGTTTGTTGCCTGTAGCCCTTCCCTCAGTTTGACTTGACAAACCCCAGGTTTAGCACAGTGATGTCATTTAAGGACTGCTTTGAGAAGGATAATTGCCAGGAAGAACCAAACCATACAGACCTGCATATATGTAATACATGTCTTTATATATCTGTGTGCACTTGCCTCAAGTACAAACTCCATGTCTGCTGCTAAAAACTTGCAAAGAAATTTTATTTTCCTCACACCCTGATGCCCTGAGAGTACAGCTGGAGGTTGTACTTTGGTAGGTTTTCTTTGGACCCACTCAGCCATCAGCCTGTTACAGGAGTGTTGTCCAAGGAGGGAAAGAGCAGGGAAGTGCAATTCCATTCTTTTCCCAGCAGTGTGATCCATGTTAGCATCACAACCTCCCACTGCAGCTGCCTCACCTGCTGCTGTGTGCACTCCAAAGGGAATGCTGCTGCTGCTGCTGCTGCTGCTGCTGCTCTGGGCTGGATGTACCTCTGAGGTGGGAAAGGCCCATTTTGCCCGGTGCTGAACTCGTTTTTGTTTCTATTTTTAAAGGCTGAGTGCTCCCTTTTTCCAATGAGGTTTTCAGTGCCACACCATGTTCCAGCCATTAACTTTCATTCTCATCAAGGTGATACAATCTAAATAACAAGAAGCTGCTGTGGAGGAAATAGAGCTGGGCAGTAGCTGCTGTGAATAAATTGTGTGTGTGTGTAGCAGTGGGAGGCAGGTTGCAGTGCTTGGTGGAGGGTGTCACTGCCACCAGCAATGTGAAATGAGCATCTTTGTTCTCAGTGTGTGATGTAACTGATGCAGAGAAACTGAGCCTGCTGGTGTTTGTGTGAGAAATGACATTTCTCTTCTGTGCTTTGCCCCTCTAGTGACTTCCTAGTCCCGGACTACTTAAACCAGGAGCAAGAGGAGACCCTCGGGCAGTATGAGCTAGGGGAGCATGGCTTTGAAAGCAACTCTTCTGTCCAAATGCCTGTCATTTCACAGGTGTCATCAACTCAGAATTGTGAAAGCACTTTCCCCTTGGGGTCTCTGGGTGGGTTGGCAGAGAAGGAAGAAGATGTGCCAGAGCAGCCAAAGACCAACGCCAGCGCTGAGGCGGCCGCGGGTGACCCTCCCAAACCGGAGCTGTCATCCATCACCATCGAGTAATTCATGGCTTGGGTTTCATTTTTGTTCTTTGGAAAGTGCCTGTGTTTGGTCCTGTACATTTTAATTTAATTTTTTTAAACAAACAAACAAAAAAAAAGAAAAACAAAAAAAGAAAGTGGGGGAGGTTTTCCCCTTTTTACTTTGTAAGCTACGCTTTAAACGGGAAACTGCGCCAGATGTTACGTTCTTTTTCCTGACTGAATGGTCACTTCTGGGAAAATATTTAAGACTGATTGCACAAAAAAAGATCTTGTCAGAACATCATGGAAGCTGTGGTACACTTCTAGAGAAGAACAACTGATTCTGATCACTTTAACTATTCCTTCTTCCACAGCTCCTGAAGTTTCTCTTGCTTCTGCAGGCCCTTGGTTAAGGGTGAGGAATCGGAGGAGACCTTTTTCAAATGGCAAACATTGGAAATCTTGACTGAAGAGTTTTGAGTGGATGCTTTAATCTTGTGCATAAAAAAAAAGACAAAAAAAAAAGACACTTCCTATCTGTGCCTGCTGTTTTTCAAAGCTCTCACTGGGCCCCTGTGCTTGGCAATGGTGAGTTTTGAAACTTAACAGTCACACACTTCTCCAAAACACATCAGCCCTCCCTTCCCATCTCAGATGAATCAGTTCTCACAACCCAGGTGAATCATGCCAGGTGTTCCCAGTCCTTCTAGTCCAGTCCTTTAAGAAACTGCTTGACCAAGGAGCCTGTCCAGATCTGCCCAGCCAAGGGCAGGTGTGGGAAATGCTGGTGCATCGGGAACTGGGATGGTGCAAAGAGGGATCTCCTGACTGGGTCTGTGGATGGGGAACCACAGAGGAAAAGGAAGGTTTTTTCCCCCAGTTTTGGCAGTTCTGAGCACTTCCCCCTCCCATCCACACTGTAGTTTTCCTAATCTGAAAGCTAGCTAGAGGGAGTTTACAGATGGCAAAAAATAAGCTCTTTTGTGCACTATTGCACATTTTTTTGTTCATACATATGCATGTGTGGCTTCAGAGATTTTTATTAGCCTGTTTTGGACAAAACAAGCAATTTATTCTCTTTAAGGCCAACTTTAACCAACAGGGGGTTGTTTACAAAAAGCCTATATAGCAATGATGAATTGTTCCTGTTTCAAAACACTTTAAATCTTTGCCAGCTCGGTTTATTAAAGGCCGTTACTGCAGCTCCACACACAGCTCGAGCAAAGCAATAAATTGAAAGATTTGCAATTTCATTTTTCCATATTTAGAAAAAGCTGCAAATTTCAGGGTGTGGGATTTTTCAGAGCAAGTGAGTCTTGTTTTGTAGAGGCTCTTTGGGCTCCAGGGCTGCTTTGAAACCTAAATTAGGAAGTCCACAAAGATTTGTGGGCTTTTTTTCGAGCTTCTGAAGTTAATTCAGTGTTTGATGTCAGATGCCCATGGCCTACAGATGATGTGCTGAGGTATTGCTTGATCTGAGTATTCCAGCATGAAACACTCCCTTAGTTTTGAGTCTTGTTTTGTTGGAAATTGGTGTTTTCTAATGCAAAGAGGAGGAGGAGGAGGAAATGGAACCAATGGAGGAAGGTTGCTGCTGAAGAAACGCAAGACACAAAAGTCGTATTCTGTTGCAGATCAATTTGTATTCAGGCAGCTTAGGCAGCTCTGATACTCTCTGGGTCTCAGTTCTTTCTAAATAGCCAACTTTGGTAAGGAAAAAAGTTTATTGACCTTTGGAAAGAGCTGAAAGGGTTTCAGTGACTTCAGCAATTTTTCTCTGCTGTGCTTTAGGTAAAACCCACATATTTTAGTTAAATGGAGCACAAACAGTTGGGATTTAAGGACTTTTCCAGGCTGCTGGAGTGAAGTTTCTGCACCTGATAAAGGGTGTTTTAGGAACATGCTGCAAAGTTCTGTGCTGCAATTCAGTCTGGTGTGTTCTACCTTTGTGAGGCTTCTGAAAGGGCTGAAGGAGAAATGCTTTTCCTGGGCTGCTGGACTGGGAATTATTGCCCAGTCCCTTTGGTGGGCTGAATTTAAAGACCATTTCTCTTCCACTTGTGATTTCTGTGACTGAGAAGCCAGTGAGACAAGACAATGCCTTTTGCTGAGCTGTGACACTGAACTCAAATACAGAATTCCCTGGTTTTTCCTGACAGGTGTTTTGCAGGTAAATGAGAATCCTTTGGGACTCTGAAAAGTGCTTCACCCACAACCACATTTCTCAACTGCACAGATGTAACAGTCAGAGGTGGGCGGGTACAAGGTGTGGGTATGATCTGTGAGAATTAGCATTTCCACCCAGTAAAATGGTGAGGAGGTGAGCAAACACACCATAGACATTCCTGAATATTGGATTTTTAAGACTTCAAAAACTTGGAGTCAGAAGGTGAACTGCTTTCTGAATACCAAAGACGAGGGGAAAAGTCACAAAGACTTTGTAGCTCTAATCTGTTCTTCCTGGAAAAGAGTAGAGGCTCATTAACCCCGTGGTAGGAGGCAAGGCCTGGGGGTCATTGTTATTGCACTGGGTGTTACACGGGAGCTTTGCAACCCATTATCTCTGGGTAACATCTTCCTTTAGTTCTCACTTCTCAGTCGGGTTCAACTGCAGGAACAATGGGCTTGGAGGATTGGGGTTGGTTGGTTTAAGGTCGAGTTTACTCCTTGATTGTCCTGTTTGTAATTGTTTTCCTGTTAAGGTCTCTTTCCTCCAGAGAAATGAAGACAGTTTAAATGCAAATAGGGTTTTATTTCTCTTCCCTCACTTGTTGGAAGGGTTCAGCTCCTTGGAATGCTGGTGTTCTTCACAAGAGAGGTGTAAAAGCATAGGACACCTTCAGACAGTCTCTTTTGCTCATGTGCTTGGATTCCAAATAGAGTGAGAGGGATACATAACTAAACTAGAAAAAACTTGCCTTAAACTACACTTGGGATTAAACCTAAAGCTTCGGTTTCTTTCAGTACATTATCACAGGGGTCTGAACTCTGGACTGCATTTTCTTTCATCTTCTTTTGTTTTTTTCCTCCCCCAAACAAACCCATTATTGGGTGTTCCTTAATATTGAGTATTCCTTGATATTTCTGCTTGAGAAGGGTCCCGGGATAGGTGGGATTGGAAGGGCCCCTGGAGGGGATGAGGTGCAGCCCCCTGCTCCCTGCAGAGTCAGCCAGGAGTGCAGTTTGAGCTGAGTTCAGTGTCAGGCTCACAGAGACCACGCTCGAGTCTCTCATACTGAGAGATCTGCAGACCCAGTTCTTGCAGGTGGCTCTGGGTTCACGTGGAACTTGAGTCTAAAAGGTGTGAATTTAAAACTTTTTAAAAGAGTGAAGAGCTGCCAGTGCAGGCAGATATATTTTATAAGACTATGATCCCTATAATGTCCCTTGGGGGATAAGAGTTTATTGTTTTTAAGCTGCGGTTTAAAGTTTTTATACGAGGGCTTCAGTCGCTTCTTGGGTGCTGGTTCCCCCTCCAGTTCTCCCACCCCCAGGTTGTGGGAGCTCTGAGACACTGCTGGTCTCCCTCTGAGACAACCCAGGAAGCATTTGATATGCAAAAAATAAGCTTTGTGCACCCTGCAGGGATGGAGAGAATGCAGATGGAGGAGCACCTGCTGCTCCCACATCCACTTCCACACCGTCACAGGATGGGAAACAGCTCATTTTCATCCACATCCATTATGTTGGAGTTTTGCTGACAGGTGAAAGCCACTTTTGGAGGGTTCTCATCTCCAGTTCTGGACACAGTAACTCCTGGATGACAGGTCAGAGGGTACAGGGCCAGCTGGTACCTGGGAAGTCCCTGGGAAATAGGATTTGAGGAAATGTACCATAAAAACCACACCAATGTGAATTTTTCGTAATAATGCGACAGCACTCACAGCTCTGGGTTTTTGTGCTACCACAGGAGCTCAGTGGCCCACAGGTCTCAGCTACAAATCTGGTTGCACTAATTGAAAAACTCAAAAGAAGCAGGATGTGGTGCTGCCAACCTGTGTGGCAACTGTCCTTCCAGTCTTCCCGAGGGTCCCTGCAGCCCCCAGCAGAGTGATTTGGGTTCCCCCTGGATGTAGCTGCTGCATGTTGTGCTCTCCTGCCCTGTAGCCCTGGCTCCAGCAGTCCCTGGCTTCTCTGCCCTGTCCCTGCAGTGCCTTCACTCCAGGTGCTGCCCCGTGCTCAAACCCCCCCCGAAAGAGGGGAAAAAAATAAAAAAAATGTGAATTAAATTATTTGTTGGGCTTCTTTGTGCATTTGAGTCCCAGTGAAACCCCTTGACTGTGCCAGTCTCCAGTCACCAGCCGTATATCCAGTCATCTCATCCCCAGTACAGCTTCTCTTGTTGCTGCTGGTCACAGCTTGATCCCTTGGCATGTTTATTGACCTTGTTTTTTGGGTTTTTTGGTTTTGTTTTTTAATGTATACGATGTTTCAATACACTTCACATTTTATATACTACTATCTGGCTATTAGTATTTTTCAGGAACCATAGTTCTTGGTGGCTATATATATTTTTGTGACTTTTTTTGTAAACTAAGTGCCGTTTCAACGTTACAATCATTTTTAGAGTTCTTGTAATCAATGTGAATATCATGTTTTTTCAGATCTGTTCTGAGCCTGTAGTGTTTGCTTTGTGATCATATGTGTAATGTATATATTCTGTATAGTTACATTGTATTGAAATACTAGCTTGTTTGATATAAGAAAAGTATGTATTGGGTACCTTTTTTGCTAGCCTGGTTGTTTAATCTTTAAAAAAAAAATGTTCCAAAATCCAAAAAAAAAATAAATAAATCTCCAAACTGGTCCCATTATAGGTCAAAATTAAGGGGGGAGAAAAACTAGTTTTGAGTGTCTTTGGATAGAAACATGAAGCTAAGATTTTTCATTAAAATATTAATGTTTTATGGAGTATATCTTTGCCTTGTGTTGTTCTTTAACTCTGCCAGAGTTGTGGGACCACAGAAGGGTTTGAACCTTGGGTAAGAAGGTGCAACTCTGTCATTGGAACTGAATTCTTTTCCATCCTTGGCTTGTAATCAGTCCCAAAATAGGTGAGTGTGAGGAGAAGTCAGTGGTGCTGGAGCTGCCTTGGGAGGAAGGAAGTTTAAACCAAATTAATAAATGATTGCAGAAGTGAGATGGGTGAAGAGTCTCAAGAATAAAGTCCACATTTCTGCTTCCTTTTCCTTTGGAAAGGACAGCTGACAGTCACTGTGCTGGCAGCTCTGAGCTTCCAAATAATCCTGCAACAACCCAGAGTGCTGGGACTCAAAATCCACCTCTGCTATTCCAGGCACTTAAATTAATTTACCTGGATCAACCAAGAAATCCCTGCTGGATCGAGGCAGGAAAATGGGAGGTGAGTCACTGCCTGGCTGAAGGGAAAACTGCCCTGCAGCAGAGAAACCCCAGGCAGGCTGAGGGCTCACACACTGCAAAAACTGGGGGACGTGGGAGGGAGAAGCAACCTGGGGAATGCCTGCCTGCTGCAGAGAGGCCCCATGAGCCTGGGATGGGGTGGAGAGCTCCCAAATTCCCAGTTCTCATTTTCCTGAGGACTCTGTGTAGGGACAGAGTATCAGGAGCACAACTGGAAGGGAGAATCTCTTCAGAGAGGGTGAAGTGTGAGAGGTAAAGGCTTGTTTGGTCTCCCCTAAAAGCAGGAATTTTGGTTCTTTAGAGCCAGCCCTGGTCAAGGATTAAATCCCAAATTAAGGCTGAAATCCCAAATGAAAGCCTGGCTGAGTGTGGGTGAACACACCATCCCAGAGCTGAGCCAGGACACACTTGGCTGGATGCTGAGGTCTGGGCTGGTGACTCCAGCAGGTTTTTCCAAAGCACAACCACAAGTTTCAAGTTCAGGATGAAACCTCTTTTAGCCACCCTGGAGCTGGGAGATGACCCTGCCATTTGTGCCTCTGGAAAGGCAGAAAACTAATGGTAAAATGGATCATCTGGAGGCTCTGGAGGCTGGGGGAAGTTCCCCTCATAGTTGTGAGTCAAAGGGACAGCCTTTTGGGGAGGAGAAAGGACACCAGGATGTGCTTGTGGGTGGTGGAGGAGCTGAGTAAATTCCAGGATCATTTCTGAGTGGAGAAGATGATCCCACAGGCTTTGATACTCCATCACTGCAGGGGAACAGTCCACTGGCTTTGGAAGAACGAGGTAAATGACAATCCCAGGCCGCTGAAGCATTTCAACAGCGCCTTTCCAAAACCTGAAATTGCTCCTTAAGAGCTTCCCCATCCTCTGAACTTTGCCAGTAGCTTCTCTGACTCAGCACAGTGTATTTTACAGGCTGTGTCCTAATGGGGTGCAGGGGGCTGTTTTTGGAGAGTTTTCTGTGCATAAACAGACCCTTGTGCTGCGTAAAACAAAACTGCCGAGCAGAGACACCAAAGCACAAGACTAATGGACAACAGAGCTCAGCAAACCAAAACATCTCTCGGGGGTAGGGCTTCATCTTCCCACAATTTCAAGGAGGAAAATACCAGAAATCCTAACAAACCCTTTTATATAACTGCAGGGCTGCAGTGATGGCTTTCAGGGCTGACGTGACAGCAATTACAAACAACAGTTATGCAACTGCCTCCTTGATTGAATTGAAATTAATACGGAGAAGGGAAGGAGCCAAACAGAAAGAAATGGCTTTGGGTTGAATTGTTGTGCCTGAAAGAAAGAAGAAAAAAACTAAAATGTTCAGGTCAAAAGTGAGCACAAGTCCAGGCTGAGAAACATCCTTGAAGAGCAGACAGTGAATTGCTCTTAAAAACCCTCTTTGTGTTACAGGCAGAATTGTGTTCATCTTCTAAGGCTTGCAGCCTTTTTTTCCATCTGACAGCTAATTCAGTGCTTTAATTTTACTCAGGTTCCTCTAAAACCCCTTTTTAATAACCATTTACCAGGGTCTCAGTGGGTGTTGTGATTCCAGAGGGGCTGATTCACACCGTGCAGGAGAAGGCCCTGAACACGTGCCCATCCACATCATCCCCTCCCCTCTCCATCTGGCAGGCATGTGGATGTTTGGGAGTGGAGCTGGAGGCAGCATCTGGCATCCTGGGGAGGAATGATTCCTCAGGGTGAGTGCTGCCTGGTAGGGCTTGGACTCATGGAGGGAAAACCTGGAGAATCCTCAGCCTTGCTGGATCAACAGGAGCTGTGCCCAGCTCCTTCCCTGGGATCTCCAGGATGGGGCAGGAAGCAATTACTGCCTCACACTTTAATGGGTTTGTGCAGACAGGAGCTAATTCCCTGGAATTAATTTGCTATTGGGAGGTAGGTGGATCAACCCATGCCAAGGTGGATCTCTTAACAAACACTGAGACTTCCCTGTTTCTCCACAATTGGAAAATTCCTCCTGGAGGATTCCCTTCCCATTGCAAAGGGTTGGAACTAGATGTTCTTAACAGGCTCCTTCCAAACCATTCTGGAATGCCCTGAATGTCTTCTGTAGATTCAGGGAATAACACCTGCTGGGGGATGGGAATGAAACCTGTTGTTTCTTTGCTCCTCCTCACCTTTCCCACCCTGGGCAGGCAGAGTTGCCTCGAGCTTGTTGCTTCCAGAGGGAGAGGAGGAAGCAGATTTTGGAGGCTCCTACACAAGAAGGGTTTGCTCCACATCCACTGACGTGTCCTGGTGTGAGTCATCCAGGGAATTCTGCAACAGGGTCAGGCAGGGAAGTGCCAAAGGAAACATGCAGAAGAGAAAACTGGCTATTCACAGCCACTGCTCAGCTGCCACGAGCTTTTGTGCTGCATCCACACCAGGTTTCCCACAAGCAGGGGTTGGGCAGGTGGGTTCATCCCCAGTTTCTCAGTTGTTGAGGAAAACAGCTGATCTGGAAGCTGTTGAGCTCCCAAAGCCACTGTGTCTCCTGGGCCAGTCACTGGGTGCTGCACATACCCCTGGTGACCCAAAAAGTGCAACTTCTGCACCTTCCCCCTCGTCTTTTCCTTCGCTGCTTTCCTCCTCCCACCTCTTGCCGCGGATTCCAAGGGAACAAGGAAGCAGCGAAAGCTCCCGTGGCCTCTGACATGTCCCCAAGCCAGAGATAAAGCACAGGGAGGCTCAATGTGAGGATTTGCTTTGCCTGCCCCTCTGCAGACAAAGGGAATTGGAGGAGCTTGGAGCTGGGCAGGTCTGCTGGGCGCTGTGTTCCGCCTGGAGCCATCGAGGGGACACCAAGCAGAGCCTTCCCTGCAGCCCTTTGAAGAGTGATGGATGTTTTGCATCAGCAGGTTCAGTCAGACATGAGAACCAGGGCCATTAATAGCACTTTGTGGGGACCTGCAAGCTCTTATAACCCAGGACAGACTGCCCTTGGAATATGGCTCCCACCAAGAGAGGCTGCAGAGCCCCAGCCCAGCCAAGCTGTTCCTTGCAGATGATCCTTCTCTCTGTCTGCTGTGTCTCAAGTACTTTTTGGCTCTGATTTTGCCCCTCTTTGTCCCAGCACTATGGGAGCAGGGCAGCTTTAGGGGAGGGAATTGGATCCTTTCTTTGGAACCAGGCTAAAGGCAGAGAAGGAGGAATCACCTCAGCAGGAAGAGGGAAGACTCAAACCAAGGCAGGAGAAAGCAAAGAGAAAGGAACAATTCCTACTGAACAAGTGTCACTCTCACTAGGACATAAAAAACAACCTCATGGATCCCCTGCACTCCCTCTCCTCATGCAACAACTTCATTTTCTATGCACTTCTGTGTGTTGTTTTGGCTTTCTCTTACACAGGGTGCAGCCACATCATTCCTGTGTTCTCAAAAGTGCAGAAACTGAGGTCCTCGTGCCCATTATATTTTTTACACAACAGCATGAAATTCATTACTCTGTTGGTTTGGTTTTATTTTAGCAGGGGTGTCAAGCACATCCTCTTTCCTCATTAAAAATAATTTCATTTTCAAACTCCTGAAGGAAGGAAGAGATGGAATGAACAAGTGGTTTTCTGAAAGTGTCTTGGAAAGAAAATGACTGGAATATTGTAATTATCCCCAAAGCAGGAATATAAAACCCACAAAACTGGAAACTAATTTTCACTTCAAGTTTTTAATTTAGAAAGTAACTTTCACTCTGAGTTGGTTCATTTTGAAAAGACAGAGGGTTTGTTTTGGGGTTTTTTTTTTACAAAATGCCTCTATGTTTTTGAAATTGCCTCTTGAAAATGTCTCCCTTTTATTTTTTAACATGACATACTTTGGTATTAAAGGTTTTCTTCCTGACTTTGGAGACAAAGGCAATTTCAGATCATTAAAATTCTTCCCAAAGGGGGCTCTGGCTTGGCCCTTGGGCACACTCAGGAAGCCAATACTCTCCTACTTGCATTCAAGTCATGTTTGGTAGTTTGGCTTTGGGGCAGAGGTGCTTTTGTTCATGGTTTTGAAGCCCAAAAACCAAACCCTTCACCCTCTGTGAAAACCAAAAGGAACTGCTGGGAGATGGCACCAGAAAGGTGATGGAGTAGGGCAGGTATTGGCAGCTAAACCACATGGAATTCCAGAGCCATATCCATGGAGCAAAATGCCTGCCCTCCCTATTTATAGAAAACAAGTATCTTTAGAGCAGGAGGGAGCTGGACTCACTAAATTGCATTAACATATTGGCAGAGTTTGGGTTCTGCCCTGGAAGGGTGTCCATAACACAACAATCTGTTTAATGACCCCAAAGTCCAGCAGCTCTGAGTGAGAAAAGGCAGATTTCTTCAAAGTGATCCCAGTTCTGCCGTTCCCTTTGCAGCCCCCTGTCCCCAGACAAAGCAGTTCCATCTCTGCATAACCTTGTCACGAACGAACATCAAGTGTCTGAGCCAAGTCTGAATTTAGCTTGTGGATTTTTTTTATCTCCAGAGGTGTTTCATTAGCTCAATTACAAGTGACATGTTCCACTATGTGCTGCTGACTGAAAAAACTCAGCCAACCTAAATCCCTCTCCAAATAGAATCCAATTAACCTCTCGCCCCCCCTTCCTTTAATCCCCTGTGCCTCATGACTCCTTCCCAGCCACACCTTTTAAAGAAGACCAAAGGAACCTACCTGAGATAACCATGTCCTGAACTGCTGGGCTGCTCCTGCTGGAATTGCTGGATTGGGTGGCATTGGGTGTGTGCTGTCATTGTTCCAAAAAGCAGAGCCTGTGTTTTTTTGTGCTGGTGTCCTGTGACAGTTCTGTGGGGCACAGACCATCACCTGACCCTCAGCAACACGTAGGAATCATGGAATGGTTTGGACCTTGGAGATCATCCAGTTCCACTCCCTGCCCTGGGCAGGGACACCTCCCACTATCCCAGGTTGCTCCAACCTGGCCTTGGACACTCCCAGGGATGGGGCAGCCACAGCTTCTCTGGGCACCCTGTGCCAGGGCCTCCCCACTCTCACAGGGGGATATTTCTTCCCAATATCCCATCAAAACCTACTCCCTGTCAGTTTGAAGCCATTCCCCCTTGTCCTGTCACTCCAGGCCCTTGGAAACTGTCTCTCCATCTTCCTTGTCACTCCTTCAGGTCCTGGAGGGCCACAATCAGGTCACTCCAAAGCCTCTCCTCTCCAGGCTGAACAATCCCAACTCTCCCAGCCTTTCCTCCCAGTAGAGGTGGCAGGGGATGAGATGGTGGCAGGGGCACAGCTGGTGTTGGGATGGTGGCAGGGACACTGCAGGTCCTGGCTGAGCCTTGTTTTGGAGGTGCCTGGGTGTTCCCAGCTCTGGGCTGGGTTCTGCCCCAGATCCGTGGATGCCTTGGCTCCCTCACTGTTGTTGTCAGGACATTGGGTGCTGGAGTCATCAGCAAGACTCAGAAGCTGGAATGGAGGGCTTGGAGCAGTGACCTACTTTTCTTGCCCAAGCCTGACCTTCTCCCCACGATCCACCCTCAGCAGCACAGCCCATGTCATCCCAAGCTCTGAAGGCACAAGGCAGCCAGTCCATCAGCTGTGATTTGGAAACCCTGAGCCCTTGATTTGGCTGAAAATCCACACAAACATCTCGTTTTCTCCATTTTTTTTCATTGTATCCACAGTCCATGTCCTGACAAACTTGTACTCCCTGTGAATCAGTGGTAGGATTACAACTGGAATTTGGTCTGCTTGCAAGCTCAGATTAAACTCTGGATCTCGGTTGGGATTTAGTTGCTGTGTTTGGTTTTGTTAGTAGACAGTTATTTGTTAAAATAGTTGGTTTTTTGTCTTACAAGCATTTTCCTCCAAATGTGACTTCAACAAATAAACAGTAAAACTCAGAGAGTGGCACAAATGTGCTTTTGAGGAGGAACCATCTCTATGGGGTTACAAACTGAGGAACGCAGTAAAATACAGACAGAAAAACTCACTCTCTTCCAAAAAGGATTCTCTGTGTGTCCTGAGGGTCCTGGATCAGCACAATCCAGCTCTGCATTCCAGCCAAAGCTGGTTTTGGAAGCGTTGCTACAAAACCCTATAAAATTTCCTATCTGTGTTGGGTTTCACTCTTCACTCTTGTAGGTTTGAATGTCCTGACAAGGATATTGCCTTGGTCTGATGCTGGGAATGCTGTATGGCTGTCCACAGTGAGTTGGGGTGTGCTGGGATAGGAGGAGCAGGGAAGGCTGTCAGGGTCTGGCTGGGTTGGGCTGAGTGCTGACGTGGGCTTTGGTGGGACTCATGGACAGACTGTCCCCACTGCAGAGTTCCTGTGCTCAGGTCCAGCCCTGTGTCCGTGCAGCTCCTGGAGCCTTGGAACAGGATGAACACTGGGGCCATGGACAGGATGAACACTGGGGCCATGGACAGGATGAACACTGGGGCCATGGACAGGATGAACACTGGGGCCATGGAGCAGCAGCCATGGGTCTGCCCTGAACTGCAAAGTCAACACAGAGAGAACCAGTCTGGTCAGGTTTTCCCCAGACAATTATCTATTTATTCTCTTCGGATGACATCTCCCTAAATCCCTTTTCTGGCTCCTCTGCTTTGAATTCCCCTTTCCTCCCCAAAGCTGGACATCCATCCTTCCTGTCTCCTGCTGTCTGAAGCCCATCCTTGCCAGTGATCCCAGCGCACGTCTCCCGCTTCCCTCGTCATCCCAAACTCAGCCTCCTCCTCCCCTGGCCCTGGGGCAGCTCAGGACTCTTGGCTGCCGAGGGATTTTAGGCAGTTTCTGTGCTCTGGGCCCAACTCACCCGTCTGGCTTCGATGGGCCTGATCCCAAAGCTGATCTCAGCCTGCCCAGAGGTGCTTTCCCGGGCTCCCAAACCACTCTGGGATGTTCCCAGGTGTCTGCCTGGTTCAAAGCAGGGGTTGAGCCACATCCCTGCAGCTCTGGGCTGTCTGAAATCCAGCCCAGCATTGCTGTGGCTTTGGCTTCTTCCTCCAGCTCATGCTCCCTGTTCTTGGAGTCTTTTTGTTTCTGCCCTTCCCCTTGAGAGGTCAAGTGCTTCCACAGGGGGGTGAACCTGTAGTTTTCCATGGATCCAGACTGCTCCGTGTATGGATGGATTTGTCCTGTGATAATGCAGCTGAGCAGGCAAAACCACAAGGAAATCAGCCTGGGTTTTTTTCCCCCTTTTAATAACAGTTTACTATTCTCTAAGTGCATGTAAAGCACATGCCCTGGTCCCCCAGCCAAGGAGCTTGACAGCTTGTCAGCAAGAACTACCCTGGCTCTGGAGTGACTGATTTATACAAGCAAACACACGTGCCAAGACCTGGCAGAGCCTGCTCCTTCTTTTTTTTTTTATTACAACCACTTGGCAACCCTCTCTCTTCTCCTTCATCCAAACTTTTGCCTTTTATAGGCTTTGAATAATGCTTTTTTTTTTTTTTTTTTTTAAATGTATGGAGCAGTTTCCCCTCCCTTCTCTCTCTGCCATTTGCTCTCCTTATCTGAATTGGCCACGGGACAGATCTTGGCTTCACAAGCAGTCCCTGGCTGAGAATGGAGTCACAAACCTGACTGCACATGGAATTGTGTTTTTGGGGATGGGGACGGGCGTGCCAGGGCTTTGTTACCTGTGCTCTGCTGTCCCCAGGCTCCTGTGTTCTACCTGCTGATGCTAAAGCTCCCCTTCCTTCATAGAAACATGTGCCATGGGGTGTTTAGCAGCATTATTCCTGTGTTTTCAGTGTGCAGCACTCCTTTAAGGAATCACAGAGGTTTGTCTGAGTATCCAGGCAGGAATTCTTACACTCGTGCAAACACAAACACATAGAAGCCACCCTGCGTAATCCAAGGGCCTCCAAAGTAGATCCAGAGTGGATTATGTGTGAGGGTTTCTGGCTTTGCTGTGTCTCCCCAGCCCGTGTTCAGGTACAGGCTCTCACACAGCTGTGCAGCCACAAGCTTTTCTCAGACAGCAACATTCCCAGGCACAGACAGTCTCTCACACATGAGCTTATAGATTTATGATTTGTTGTGAGAGTGGAAAACAGCTGCTGCAGGCTAATCAAATACAGCAGAAGATTTAATGCAAAATATTGAAAAAACACTGTCTGTCAGGAGGGGGAAACTCTGACAAACATGCTGGGGTGGTGGCACTGGGCCAGTGCAAGAAGATTTGCACCTGGCCATGATAAACGTCAGCAGCAGGGCTGGAGGAGCTGCTGCACCCTCTGAGGCTGCCAGGGCGAAAATTCCCGTTGGGTTTGGCCCTGGGAATAAGCTCCATGAGTCTGGGGCTGTGTTTCTTCAGCAGAGCTGCTGAGGTAGGAACAGAGATGGGCCCAACTCCAGCACGAGCGTCGCAGCCCATCAGAGCAGGTTGAAATCCTTGCTACTGGCTCCCTTCTGCCTGTCCCTGTGGACACAGGGAAAGCCTGTTTCTCCAGGGCTGTCAGTTCAGCACCTTTCAGCAGTTCTGCAAAGGCTTGGAAATAATTAACTGCAAAGGAAAGAATTTCATCTCAGGTTTCTGCCGACTGACGACACGGGCGATTTATGATGCCACAAGAAGCTCAGGCTGGGATTATTTCTGTGTAACTCCCAAAGCTGCTGCTTGGCAGCTCCGGGGCTGTGCTGGAAGGAGCTGGACTAGATTAATACCTTGTGGATTTGAACTATAAACTTCCACGAGTCTGAAGTTCGAGGGCTCAGCTTAGCTGAGTACAGACTAAACCTGCAGCACTTGCAACGTCCTGACTCCCTTTCCAGGTGCCAGGAGGTGGGACCTGCCAGCACAGCTCTCCCCTTGCTCACCTGGCAGGTATGACCTCACTCATCCGTCTCCAAAAGTCAGCCTGAGAAGGGCTGGGCTGTGAAAATAGCTCAGGATCCATCTTCAAACTCCCACGGAGTCTGGGCTTGGCAGCCTCAGCAGGGCTGTGCTGCCAAAGTGAAGCCCCCAGCTCCTGCTTACTTGGGTGCCAGGCTGGGAGATGGGACACCTGAGCAGGGCACTCAGATGTCGTGGCTAAAGGACAGGTGGATTCTGTTCCTGTCCACTCCTGCTCTGCAGCAGGAGATGAGAGGCTCCTGCTCTGGCAGTGGCTGAAAAAGAGATGGTGACTGTGGATTTAATCTCTGTTTTTGTGGAAATTTGTGTCAGTCTTCCTGACTGGAGACTCCACAGGCTGAATCAGCAAGGCAGCCCTGCTCTACACCCTGCCATGAGCTGGCATAAGATTTTTTGAGGAGAAGGGCCATGGGGTGCTTGGGCTGAGCCCACTGGTTTTGCAGTGCCCATGTGCACAACCTTCACCCAGCAGTTCACAGAAACACCGAATATTCTGAGTTGGAAGGGCTCCACAAGGACCACTGGGTCCAACCCTCCAGTGACTGGCCCATGTGAGGATTGAGCTGCTGACCTTGGCATTGGCAGCACCAAGTTTTGCCCAGCTGAGCTAATCTTCCCTCCAGTTATTCCTGGCCTGGCCTGTCCACGTGTGCTGTGAATCCCTCCCTGTCTTTGTCAGGAGTTTTGAGATCATCAGGCTGCTCCATCTGTTCTCTGCAGCGGGGCACCAGCTGCACACGGACATCGTGGGGCTCCAACAGCTCCTTGTGCCAAGGAGCCCAAATTCCCTCTCTCCGTGGGCAGACAGCCCTGGGTGGCACAAAGTACACACTGAATTGCTCCAGCCAGAGGGATGAAAAGCATCTGTTCCTTCCAGATGTTCAATCCTCTCATTGTTTGTTCAGTCTGAGGACAGGAACCCCCCTCAGATCTGAGAGGCTCTCGCTGTTCCCATCTGTCCAGGAGGGTGTGGGAGAACTGGCCAGCCAGGAACAGACACAGAGGGTTCGTGCTCTGTGGAAAGCACTTGAAAGGCCTTGGAGCTCTGGCTGGTCTCCACTGTCCGTGAGTTTTCCGGCAGCAGAAGGAGATGGGAAGGACAGGAGTGCAGGAGAGCAGAGCTGAGAGCTCGAGCTGGAGCCTTCCCCGGGCTCAGGCTTGGCAGGGCTGTCGTGGCAAATGGAGCTGGATGCAACAGAGCCCAGGCTTGAGCTTGGCTCTGATCTTGGGCCTCCTTGGATCTGCAGGAGCTTTGTGAGGAGCTGAATGCATCTGAGCCGGGCTCACTGACCCAGCTGTTGAGTCCAGCTGTGGGACAGGGCACTTGTCCAAGTCTGAGGCCTTTTTGCCCACAGCCTTTTTATGTCTTTGGTTTTTCTACAGACTTATTTTCTCCTTCTTCTGTTGTAGATGCTACGAGACTGTTGGCTCTGCACATCACTGCAGGCTTTGACTCACTGGGGCAGGAAAGCTGAGGCTCAAGGACCCCAGATGTCACTGCAAAGGTGTCCCTGTGTTTGGCACAGCTGTGTTCCAGCTTATTTAACCCCCTCCTCTCCCAACACATGGAATTTTAGCCATTTGCAGAGTGTCATTATGGTCTGGCTCTCACTGTGCCCAAGCTGGTGGGTGGCTGGGTTGAGATCTGGGGTTCCCACCCGAGTTTCATTTCCCATGGAGACACTTCCAAGTGCAGTGACACCTAAACCAGGCAGGACTCGAGGAACAGAAGTCCCGTGGCTCTAAATCTTTCTGTGTGTTTTCAACCAGGTACAGACTAAAGCAAGGCCAGAGTACAAAGCTGACACCAACTGGAGCAGTGCCAGGAAGAACCGTCCCTTTGGAACATCCCTCTCACTTCTATCCACCGAAGGAAAACTGTGCAGCCCCCAAACTTTTCCTTCTGACACTTGTTCCCTTTCCCTGCCCCAGCACAAGAGCTTTGTTAGGGAGTCGTTCTCAAGGTTTTCAGTGTTTTGTTCCTGCCGGTGAGTCAATGATTTTTCCAGGCCCTCCCCCACAATAAACAAGTGCAGGGCCAGGGGAAAATGGGACTTCCACGTGTCCTGGCCACATGTTGCTCTGGTACCAATGACAACCATATGGTGGCTTTCGGAGCCCGGCCCTGGGAGCAGGAGTCAGGGCAGGGGAGGAACATAATCCAGCCCACAGAGTGCCCAGAAAACACCTTCCCCAGCTGGCAAGGCTGCAGTTCCTTGTTCTGTGGCCCAGCATCAGCTCAGCTGAGGACTGGGCTGGTGAGTTTGGCTCAGAAACTCCTGGAGTGCAGGAACCCTTGTGTAACAAACTCAGCACTTTGCTGGGAGAGGGAAGCGTGCTGCTCACCTCCAGTGCTTTCTGTGTGAGCACAGAAACTGTATTTTCCATCTGGGAAAGGAAAGTAGAGGGGTTGGGGAAGGGCACAGACAGGCCTTGGGCTGCTTTCAAGGTCTGGGGGCAAACCAAGTGCAACAGGTACCTTCTAACTTTGGCATCTCACTGATTTGGGATGCAATTACTGCCCAGCATCCCGAGCTGGAACAGCCCATGAATTGTTTGGAAGACTTGAGGGCTGTCATAGAATAAACTGCCTCCAAAGCAGTGCCCTTGAATGATGCTGCTTTCATACCATGCCTGCAGAGCTCTCAGCTCCCTGAAATGATGCATCATTTCCTGCAGAGAAATAGGAAAACCAAAGCCCAGGTATCCCAGATGTTGTTCCTATAACAACCTAAATACCTGGGAAGATGGATCATGGAGGAAGGTGCTCTCACTTTGAGGTTGGTGTCTTAGTTTCCCTTTCTCCCAGGGTGTGAGATTTCCCCAAGGCTTCCCATTCCCCTTTGGAAACAGCAAACATTCCCTGTCTCACTTTTCCCTGCTTCTACTTCCTTATTTTGAGCCACTAAGGGAGTGAACAGGAGGAGGTTCATTGATGATTTTTAGAGCAAAGTCTCAGCTAGGCCACCTTTATTATAGCTGAGCTCAGTGCGCAGCAAACATGAGCCTCACTCAGGCAGCAGTTCACAGGAACTTGGCAGGGGCCTCGCCTGCATTTCAGAATCCTTGTCCTTTTTCTAGATGAAAGCCCTGCAGAAGGATTTGTTTTTCAGACAGAAGGCAAGCCAAGTTGGTGATTTCATCCCGAGGCAGGCTGTGTCAAGCTGGTCCTATTCAAACACGCAGGAAATCAACCCTGGAGCTCGTTCAGAAACGAGGATGGAGGGAGGGGGTAGAGAGGGGGGCCCTGAGGAGGAGAAGAGCTGGGATTCTGAAAAGGAGCTCAGAACAAGCAGGGAAGGTACCTGCTGTCAGGGCAGTGCTGCAGGGACCCCTCCCTCAGCCCCTGGCAAGGTTTAGTGGCACTCCTTAATTTCCAGCTCTCCCACCTCTGTCCTCACAGAGCCCTGGGAGGGACATGCTCAGCATCACTGTGGTACCACAGTCCAAGGGGAATGTTCCCCAAATCCCCCCATTCCAGCAAAGTTTTCTCTGTTTAAATCAATCATTGCTAAATAAAACTGTTGCTTTCGGAGAGGAGAGGAGAGGAGAGGAGAGGAGCTTGTTCTGAGCACAAGAATGGGAAAAAGGGAGCAGGAAATGGAAATGGAAATGGAAAAGAGACCCTGTGAAGTCGTTCTTTACAAGCTGTTATAATGATCTGCACTTAAACATTTGTGGAGCAGCCATGGAACACCAGGGACAGAGGGAATGGCAGAATTTGTTCTTAGGTCTGGCCACAAAACCCCTGAGCTCTTTGGACAGAAGGATGGTGGAGCAAAACTTGGCATAATTTTATCTCCTTCATTCCTGCAGCTGCCAACTTGCCTGTTGTTCAGCAAAGAGACCACTCCAAGAAGCTCCATCAGCACGGGGGGAATTCATGGGAAAAACCTGCAGGGGATGGATGTGAGTGTGTATAATCCTTCATCCCTAAAATCCATCTGCAGGGGCTTCTGGGCAAGGCAGGCAGAGCTTGCTGTCACTGCTGGAGAAAGCTCAGACCTTCCCCTTTGCACTTTGCCTACAGAAAAAACTCCAAGGACTCCACTCCTCCCTTTCTAGCAATCGCTCTCCTGGATCCAGATTTTGGTGGTTTGGGTTTTATTTATTTCTGATGTCAATAATACCAGCAAAACGTTTGGGACTTGGCCTGGAGGATGGGAAAAAGGCAGACACCAAATCCAAGGCAGGCTCTTGACTGTCCCTGCTCATTAGGCACTTCTTAACAGCAGTGGCAGGGGCTGGAATCTGCCCACGCAGGAGGCTCAGGAAACATTATCTGAACACATCTGCTCCAAGAGATACTGTCAGGCTTGGGGAGCATCTTGTGGTAATTAGGGGAATTCATTGCATTACCTACTCCAGCAGCATTTTTCCTTCTTTTTTTTTTTAATATTTCTTGTGAGTATTTTGTTTGTTTGGTTTTTTATGGGTTTGTGTTTTTTTTTTTGCAGGGGGTTGTTGTTGGTTTTTTTGTTTGGAGTTTTTTTTTGGTTGGTTTGGTTTTTTGGTTTGAGGGGGGTTGAGGGGTCAAGGGACAGAAACTTGCCTTCCCCCCTTTCCTGCCAAACCTTCTCCCTCCTCATTCCCCCCCCACATGTGCATCTCTCCACACAGAAGCTCCTAAAAGACCCCACTGCTGTGGTTAAAACAAACCACTTCTCTTAGACTCTCCTCTCCAAAATCTTGCCCTGAGCTCTCCCCAGTCACTGGTTTTTGAGTGGTTTGTGCTTAATTGTGAAAAGGGCTTGAACTGGATCTTCTAGATGATGTCCCAGGCCAGAAGCATCTTCTTCCTCCCCTTTCTGCTGCTCTTGCCAAAGGCAGGGTGGGATTTGTGCTCCTCAACTCAGAATTCATCCCCCAGGCACCATCTGATGAGAGGAACCCCTTTATATAATAAATCTGGTGAGAAGAATCATTTCAACTTCCATCTGATGAGAAGAACCCCTTTACATAATAAATATATCTATAGAAATATAAATATACCTATATAAATAGAGATGGATATATAAATATATCCATATCTAACAGATTACAAAATCTCCTAAAGAAAATGACAGCTTTAATCTTTCCCTTTTTTTTCCTAAAAAAGGAGCCTTTAATATTGTGTAATTAAAAGCTCATTTGATGTCAGCTTCGAAATCCTGTGCATTTTGTTCCTCTTCTCCTTCTTTTGTGTGTTTAAATCAGTCCATTTCCAAATAAGGGGTTTTTGTGCTCACTCCTTGAGCCTCAATGCTTTGTGTAGCACTGAGCAGTGACAGGGTTATGTCAACCTCTCTGCTTCCCTGGGCACATTTGTTCCCTCAAAATCAACAGAGCAGCTGGAGGCTCTGACATCTGAAACACTCCTGGTTCCCTTTATGGCACAGAGCTCCTCCTTGGGATTGCACAGAGTGCCTGGCAATGGACACAGGCCAGAAAAGCAGGTGCTCAGGGATGATGAATCCTCAGCTAGGAAAGAAGAAAAATCGCCCTTAGCTGGGAAAAAGAAAGGTTCTCTGGCAGGTTTTGTGTCCAGGAGACCAAGCAGTGTTTCTGTCATGCTGGAAAGCCCGGGTGGGATGTGAGTAGGGCAGCCCAAAGCACAGGTACAAATGCTGTTGGAATTGGGATGGGGCTGAGGAAGCTGTGCAGGGACTGAATTTCTGTTTAATTGTGCTCTGGGGAGTGGAGAGTTGCTGGGAGAGGAGGGAAGGGCACGTGTGTTCTTGAAAAAAACCTCATTTTGAGACAGCAAAGGTCATCTAGAAAAAAACCCTGAGTTAAGGCCAAGCTCTGAGAAATTTGTAAAAGTAAATCAGGGCTTCCCCCTTCTCCTGAGTTTCTATTCCCAGCTCAACCAGCTGTTAGAGCCCTTCCTTGGGTGGCCAAGGATCTGGAAGCCTTTTTCTGTCCTAGAGTAGGAGCAGAAAATAACAACAAAGGTCTGTCTTGAAGGACTGGAGCTGTCCTGGGAGCAGCTCTGTTTGTGTGTGGATGAACCAGGAGCTGCTCCAAGTGCTGGGGAGATGAAGGCAGTGCCAGGTGGGGGTGAGAACTTGGGGGTTTGAGCCGTTTCAGGTGCCAGGGAGGTGGGCTGGGAGGGTGAGGGGTTTAGTTCAGTGCCTCATTAACGTGTTAATGCCAGTTTTAATTTGATTCTGACTTTTATGTGTGTGCACAGCTCATAAACCCAGGCAAGTGGGTGCCCAGTGGAGATGAAAGCTGCTCACCTGACATGCACAGTGAATAACAATGAGAATTAAGTTGCACATTTTGGAATTGTTGCTGCAGTTGCCACCCAGATCTGCCACGAAATGGTGGATTTCCTTAAGCTTTGGCTGTTCCTTAGCACCTGGGTTGACTTTCATCTGGCTTCTCCACTTGTTTTTCCCAGGTTTTTGGGAACCAAGTGCCCAGAGGTGATGGTCTGGCCTCTGGGACATGAAGATTGTGAGCCAGGGCTCTGAATCTGGGCAGGTTCCCCTTCATGTGCCGAGCAGAGGTACAATACTGGGGGTCTCTGAATTAAGGGAGACCCTCTCTTACATTCCCAGGGTAGTTCTGGTGTGGCATAAATACCACAGAGCCCTCCAGGACAGGTGGAAATGGGATGGTCGTGGGACCTGTGTCTCCAGGAGTCATTTCTGTTGTCTGCTGCTCAGAAAGGAGTGGTTGTCATGGTTACCTGCCTCCCTTTTCTGGTCTTCTCTGGAGCCTCAGGCTTGGAGAAGAATTCAGTGTTTCCCTCCTTGATCCAGCACCTGGAATTTCAGATGTGCTGCTTGGTCACCCTGGTGTGACGTTCATGCCTGGGGAGCCTTTGGTGCTCCCATCTTCTTACTGAGCCTCAAGAACAGGGAAGAAGTGACCAAAATTAAGTCATCTGTGGGTTTATTTAGGTGGGCAGAGGTGTGGGGGTCTCAGCTCACTGTACCATCCGTGGGCAGTGGCTCATGTGGAAAAACTTGAAGGGATCAGCCAAACTCTGTCTTGTTTTCTAATATCAAACCACAACGTGTCCACCCTGAGCTCTGGAGGTCAGTCTCCAAAAACATGGCTTGAATTTGACTTTTTTCCCCCTTTTCTTGCCTTTTTTTCCCTTCAATGCCTGGAAAGGAATCTTGAGTGGGAGGGGAGCAGGTTAACAAAGGGTCATTTTTGGGGTGGTTTGAGCTGGAGCTGCTGTGAACTGAGCTCTGCAAAAGGGCTGCTGCAGGTCCTGCTGGAGTCTGATTCAGCAGGGGGATGGCAGGGCTCACAGCAAGCCATGCTGCAGGAATTCTTGGAGCAGGAGGAAGGTGAAGAGTCTCCAAGGAAGCATGAGGTCATTTCCCTCTTAACAGAGTACATTGCAGAGATACTTTAACAATTAATCAATATCTAAATGTGCAGCCCATTATAGGGCTTGGCAATGGGTCGGTTTACAGCCTAACAAGTGGGAGCCTGCCTGTGCTAGCAGGCTCAGCCCCTGAGCTCCAGGGAAGGAGAATGTCACATGGAGAGGGATAATTTCCTCCTCCTGGCCTCTTTTGAGATGAGGTCAATGATGTTTACCATGTAAGGAAGACATCCCTCCAATTAAAGTGATGAGGGTGCAAAGAATTCGCTTTTATGTTCTTTATTTTCAATTGTTAGAGTAATAATCACCCAAAATCCGGGAATGAGGGGCAGGGGAATCTCTGTGTGTGGACAGCCAAGTGTTACAACACAGCTGGAACATCTGGTCCCTCTCAGGGTGGAAGGTCAGCCTGGACAGCCGAGTCTGGGCCCGAGTGCTCACCAGGGGCTGCACTTGGGGGCTGCACAGCTGGGGCTGGGCTGGGAGTCCCAGAGCTCGAGTTTGTGCTGCTGGAGATGCTCCTGGGGAAACAGCTCGCCTGGGAGGCAGTGCAGGCTCTGAGCCACCCCCCTCCTGGCTGCATTCCCAGCAGGGTCCTGCTGAGGTGTTCTTGGCTTAGGGCAGGGAGCCCTTCCTGCTGCTCTGCCCTGGCTGAGAACAGCCTGGGTCTCTCCTCCTCCGGGTTGACTAAACCTGCCCATCATTTCTCAGGAAAATGTCTGGGTTTTTTGTACACTCTCCCAGAAAAAACCACAGCACACTCCTCTAACATGCTGTCTGGGAGCTGATTTGGAGCAGTGGACACTGAGCAACTCCTGTGCTGTGGACTGAGCTGGGCTCTGGAGATGGAGGGAATTGGTTCTTTGGGGGTTATTGGTGAGCAGAGCCACGAGTGTGAAGCCATTAGTCATTTAATCAGCATTAATAGGGCAATTATTATCTTAATAAAGTGACTGATTATGACATCGAAGTTGTATTTGAGGTTTAACAGCTGCAGCAGTGAGTGAATTGTGTGTTTGTTAATCCTCAGTGAGGGTGTTCTATTGCACTGAGTGATGTTTATTTAACATGCAATAAGTGTCTTAGTGAATCTCTATTAAAGGCATATGTGGAAACCTTAATTTGAAGCATTACAGAAGAGAGTGAGGCTGTTCAATTCATAAAATCCTATTTAAACACTGTGAGCTCCAAAACCAGGCCAAGGCAAACTGTGTCCTGAAACTTCTGTGCCAAATGTCTCAGGGTCCAAAGAAAACAGGGTCTGGAGGGAACAGTTTGGCCAAGGACCCTCCAATCCAGCCTGTAGGAAGGAGTTTCTTTTCCATTCAGGAAATACAAACCTCTCTGAGGTGGATCCTGTTCAAAGTGTGTTTGCTGAGCAATCCTTCCCAGCAGCAGCGATTCTCAGCAACTCCTACACAGAGATGATCAGGTGGGAAGGCTTGGGGAGCATCCTAAAGCTCTCTGAGCTGGAGGCAGAAGCCACAGTAAAGCAGGGAAAGGTGTCTCTGGGTGCTTGGTGTGGCCCCAAGGAATCCCTGGCCAGTGCTGGACTCCCTGACTGTTCTGGGGTGTCCTGGGGGAGGTGGAGGTGAAGCCTTGGCCACCCTGAGTTTGTGTTTCCTGTGTGTCCTGTGGCTTTAGGTACCATGGCTCACTCTGCTCTGGGCAGGGCGCTCCAGGATGTTGTGGAATTCACCTCTGGGAGACTGGGATGGTGTCCCTGGAGAGCCTGACTGCTCTCTGAAGGCCTGTTTCCCCCTGTGTGCCTCCCTGTGGTTCATTTTGCCTCTGTCCAGGGACATCTGGGTGTGAACTGGCTCTGTGCTATGTCCCAGGGTGAGGAACATCATCCCTGGGGAACATTCTTGGAGGGGTGAAGCCTCCTGCGGGTCTGTGTGAGGTCACCTGCTGTAAGAGCCAGGACCTGTGTGTTTTCTCACCACTGAGGTGGTTCTGGAACAGTTTCCTGCCTTGGGGAAGGAAATGGAAGGGCTGAGAGGCTCAGCTGAGGATATTCCACAGGGTATGGAATGGCAGGCTGCCATGGAAGCTCTCCCTTGTCCAAGAGGGGAGGTTTGGGTCCTGTGTGGACAAGGCTGCCTTGTCCCTCATCCTGTTGTCTCTAACTCATGTTTTGTGGTGCAAGGTGTGGTTGGAACAGCTTCTCCAGCTTGCTGAGCTCTCCTGGCTGCCCTGCCCTTGGTACCAACAGGTCACACTGCTCCATCCCAGCTTTCCTCAGGCTGGGAATCCTGCTGGACACATCCCAGCTGCTGTGTGGGGCTGCAAACTTTGCCACTCTTGGCTCTCAATTTACCTTTCCTTGCTTGTCATCTTCCCAGGGCAACGAGCCCAGCAGCCCCACAGGCACGACCCAACCTCGGGATCAGTGTTCCCAGTGGATCAGCTACAGGAACAAGGACATGGGGAGGCAATAATGAGTTCATCTCCTCCGTGCTCTTGGCCATGGCAGGGCTGTTCCCATATTCCTGCCGTGCTGGGGGGATAAGCTGGTGGCAGGGAGAACACTCTGTCCCTTCCCTGGAAGAAGAGATTCATCCAAACCTTCCTCCTGGGAGCAGGCCTTGGTAGGCAGCTGAAATTTTCCTTTTCCTCTCATCCCATGACTGCTAGGGAATATCCAGCCCCTTGCATTGTCCATATTTCCACTGCCCAGAGGATTCAAGTGTTTCAGGCTCATTCTTTCCTTTATTGCAACTTTTTTTTGGCTGCTCTCTCCCAGGTTGGTGCCTTCAGCCCTTTGCTTCTCCTGGGTTTTGATACAGCAGGTGATTCCTTGCCTGAAGGAATAAAATCCGAAATGAACCAAAGGACCTCTCTGGCCCTTCACTGCAGTTGTGCTGTGGAAGATGCAGCCCCTCCAAAGCATGTCTGGTAACAGGATAAAAAAATAAGTGGATCCAAATGTGTCTGGTTTCAAAGGTGATTCAATTTGGTGGCTTAACCAGGCTACAGGCTTCCCAGTCCTATCAATCCCACTAAAAATAAATAAAAATCCAGCCCCAAATATCATAAAAAGGCACAGAATTTTAACAGCAGTAGAAGACATAACTATAACTCTTACTGTGACTGCTGCTCTGACAGGCAGGGTGGGATTGGAGTGAACTTGTGTGCAGCAGGTTGGATTGAGTGGGGAAAAAGGCACCTGATGTGATTCCCTGTCACGTTAAATTCTTGGATTTCTGGCACAGAGGTGTGGGCAGAAGGGTGAATGAGAGAGATGTTTGGGGCAATGGGGTGAGATGTTATTGTTGAGAGGGGAAAAAACCTCATTTCTGATGGGAAGTGTTTAGAGTTTCCCTGGGAACTCTGTTCCCAGCTCAGACCCCTCCTCTGTTCCTCCTTGTGCTTGCCCAGGGCTGTTGTACAGGACTGTTCAAACAGCCCTAAGGCTGTAAATTATCTTGAGAACCGAATTCTTCACGGTGCAAAGACCTTGCTGCAGCAGCCAGGCTGGTTCTCTGCTACAGCCACAGCCACAGAGCTCCCAGCTCCCCTGCCAGGAGTCCTTGCATGGGCAGCTGCTGCCTTCCAGAGATCCAGGCAGGCTCTGAGGGTTGTTTTTCCCCCTGTGTTGGAGACAGCAGCAGCCAGGGCAGGTCTCTGATGGATGAACCATGTATTCAAGTTATTTTGGGCTGGGATTTGTGAGGAAACTAATGATCTGTCTGTCCAGTGTCTTACAGCACTTGGCTCCTAAGGAAAGCACCAGAGGCTGATATTAATCAAGGAATGAGCTTCTCCTGGCTTTTCTGCCCCTGCCAGCACAGGGAAGGCTGTTTCTGAAGTATGTGGCTCTCAAACAACATCCAAACCAGCAGGACAGAGGTACTGGGGTTGTTTCCTCCACTATGAGGTTTCACACTCAGTGGGGAAATGGAAGGACTTTCCTGACAACACATAAACTTCACACTTTCACTGTGTAAAGTGTAAATTGCTTGTCAAATAACTTCTGTCTGAAGTGTTTGAGCTTGGAGATGTAACCAGCCAAGGCTAAAAAGCCCCCAAGGTGCCTGTTGGACCCTCGTGGTCCTGTGCTGTCCTGGCTCTTCCAGGGGCTCTGAGTTTTCCTGCTCCAGTTCCTCCCCTTGTCAGAAGCTGCTCCTCAGCTGATGCAGCCCCAGCAGCCCCAAAATGTTGTGTGGGATGTGTTGGTGGGGTTGGCTCAGGTTTGGTAGCAACTGTTCATCCTCTGCCTCACCTGTTCTGTGCCATGGGAGCCTCTGGAACAACCAGGGCTGGAGGTGGGATGATCTCAGATCTTTCCAATTCTCCATTTTCCCCCTGTGTGGGGGAAGGCTTGTTCCCTCCACTGGACTTTCCTGTACTGGCTCCAGCTTTCAGTGACTCAAGCCTGGCGTTTTCATTGTTTCCCTCAGGAGCTGGTGGATTGCTCACCATGAGAGATGTTTTCCTGAGCTGTTCCCTTCCCTGATTCCAGCCTCGAGGCTGGAAGAGTGGCCAGCACAACGCTGCAGCGGGTTAATGCTCCTCAAACGCAGTACTTGAATATTGGTGAACTCCTTCTGGGCCACTTTAATGCACATCCTGACTAAAAAGCCTTGAAAGGGGGATTTTATGGTGCCACTGGAAGCTGAAAAGTGCTGACAGTGGAGGTGGTGTGAGCACTGAGGTCCTTCCAGGAGCTGCAGCTTTGTGGAAGGTCTTCTGGAATATAAACATTCCTACAACTGGTGGAAAGTGGAAAGATCACCCCTGAAATATTGAACTACGTGGCAGTTGCTGGTTTTATTTTAGGCTGTGCCTAGCACTAAGGCAAGAGTCTTGATTCTTTTTTTCTTAACAAGCTGAGGATTTTCCCATGCATTGCTTTCCCTGTTACTCTGCCTGTGCTGCCAATGCTCTGTAACCAGTAGCTTGACTGTAATGCTCAAGTAATTCTTAAAATATCATCTGCTAAATAAATAGGTTGTGATGGGATAAAGCCCTTATCCATGAATGATGAGTGGGATCAGGCCCTGGATTTGCTCTCTGCACAAGAAGGGAAAAATAAATTCTAAAGTGTGGCCACGCAAGGGGCAGAACTGGAAGCAAATCCAGTGTCCACCACTGAGAATTCCAGAAATACTTAGGGCAGGATGGAAAGCTGGTAGTGGTTACGAGGTGGGGTGATACATCATGGGATGGGAAGGTCTGTTTTTCTGCTGGATTGCTGTGGAAGCTGGTTTGTGGTTTATCTGAAAGGAGCAGTGGGCTCCTCAAAGCAGGGAAGGGAACAAGGGTTGGGCAGGCACAGGGAATGAAGCTGCTCTTGCACCTCTGCCAGGGAAATGAGGGGGGGGTAGTTAGTGCTTCACTGTGCCACACACCAGTCCTGCCAACCCCTGAGTGCCCAGGGAGGAACTGCAGACCTTTGGAGACCTTGCAGAAAAGGTTTTCCCGTGTGGCAGGGGGGCAAAGCCAGGGAGCACAACTGGGGGGAACACACAGACCCAGCCTCTGCCCCCGATCCACCCCGTCCCCGCAGAGCTCCAGGAATGTGCGATGCTGCAGCACACGGGGCTGAGATCACCCCTGTGGCACTGCCAGCTGTGGCAGGAGCCCAGGCACCGCCGCATCCCCACGGCCACCCTCCCGCTGCTCCCCTGCGCAGCTTCTCACGACACGCGGAGCATCCCAAGTGCGGCAGATGTGAAAGCCTTTACCTGTGCCGAGGGGGCTCTCGCTGCCTTGGGGGCGGCGTTTCCTGCTGGAAGATGCTGCCTGGCCGCTCCTCGTGTCACACAGTGCCTTTGTCTGCCCACATGTGCTGCCCGAGCCTGTGGCTGCGCCTGTGCCCAGCTGTGCTTGCACAGTGTCTGGGGCCACTGGAGAGCTCTGCTGAGGGAAGGCATGTGCTGCAGGAAGAACTAATTCCAGAGGAGAGGTTGGCCAGTCCTGCAGTTGTTTGCAGCATTAAAACACTCCTGATAAGGAAACAACTCACCTGCAGTTCACTGCCATGTCCCAGGGTGCCTTTTCTGGGCATCTCTTGAGCAGCTGGTGGGGTTTTATTGCTCAGGGTTAGGGAACAACTTATATGTAGAAGAAAATCCCCCTGTCAGATTGTACATGGACCTGAGCCCAGCTTTGCCTGCTTAAAAACTGGCATTCCCTGGGCATTCCTGGTGCTGGGCTCACTGGTGTGCAGTGAGGGGCTCCCACCTCTCTGGGGAAATCCAGAGCTGCTCTCCTGGCACCGAGTGGAGTGAGCTGATGGCAAGAGCTGGCTCGTGTTCCCTGGGGGTGCCAGAGCTGCTGATTGATAGAAGCTGCTGTCACTCCTGCCCCTCACTGTGAGCCCTGGGAAAGTGCAGGGTGAGGTGCAAGCTCTGCTTCATCGGGCAAGAGCTTTGATTGTCTGCTCCGTGTCAAGTGGAAGCTGCTGGGAAACTGCTCCCTTGGAGCTGCAGTTCTTGTCCAAGTCTGTGCTCCCAACGCTGGGCAGACCCTTCCCCCAGCCCACTCGAGTCCTGCTTTGCCCTCTCAGCCCTGGGTTTCTCCTGAGGTGTCTGTCAGCTGCACCAGACAGTTCCTGGCACTGTTGGATCAGGCGCTTTCCAGGAACTGTGGCAGCTGCCCTGGCTGGCCATGGTGTCACTTGATGTCTCCCGAGGGCTGCAGGGAAGAAAAGCTGTTTCCCTCTGGCTCTTGGGGTGATGCTGCAGCTCTCAGACAGGAGCTGGTTCACCCAGTGACTCCAGGACCTGGGGCAGGGGGAGACCTGCCCTTTCAGCCTTCAGAGCCCCAGTTTAGCAGCACAACCTAAACTGGAGCCACTGGGCATAGAAACCAAGCAGGGCTGAGGCTTTCAGCATTTAGTGAGCCCCAGCCTGATAAGATAAGAGTTTGAGTAACTGAGAAGTAGAGAGTCAGCCTGGTGGACTGAGATCATTGTTGTTGAAGGATGTGATGGAGACAATCCACTTACAGGCCTGGCTGCTGTGCTGGCTTTAACTTTGCCCTTTTTTCCCCTGCCCATCTCCCCGTCAGCAAAGCTGGGGGGATGTGTGGGAGACAAATCAGCAGCAGCCAGTGGCATGTGAAGTGATTCTCCCTGCTGGCACAGAGGGGATTGCAGAGCAGAAACACCCCTGGTGATTTAAAGGGCAAAGATAACTTGCTGCTTTCTCGCTTGCAAGCCCTAAAATGGTTTGGAGGAAGGAGGGAAGAACCTGAGCCTGGTGGTTTGTGAGGGATGTTGGACACTGTGCAGCTGGCTTGGGTAGGTTTTTTATATATACTTGCACTTTTCAGGGCCCATAAGTAGTGGGGACAGGCTGTTACTGGTGTGAACTGGTGCTGTACTGGTGAGCAGGCACAGGGATCTGTGTGAAAGGCTTTTCTCTCCCAGATAAGACAAGTCCCAAAATGCCCGTAGAGGGTTTTTGCTCCCTCTCTAGCACTTCTCATTCAGGCTCTCCATCCCACTGGCTTGTGCTGGATTAGGACGTGAGGACTCCTCTAAACCTTGCCATGTAATGGATGTGAGGAAGGATATGATCCAGGATGGCAGTGGGGGCTGCTTCTGTGAGCACAGAGATCTGCTGGTGGAAGGGCCAGCCAAGAGTGCAGGGACTCACAGGCGAGGCCAGGAAGGGCAGGAGGCAGGGAAGTGGGGACTGGCCAAGCAGAAGGAAAGCCAACCCTCTTTGAGGCCAACAGGACTTTTAAGCACCCAAGACTTTGGGTGTGAACCTGCCTGGGTTTAGGCTGTGGCATGCAAAGAGAAGTGATGTGGAGCAGGATGGTCTGTGGGGCCCAGGCTGCAGAGATGGGATCCCAGGGGGCCGTGGGAGCAGCCAGGAGGTGTGCAAGGCTTCCAAGCAGCCCTGTGGGATGTCTCCCTTGGGTTCATCAGCTGTAATTCCTCCTGCAGCCCTGCCATGCCTCCCTGGTGGCTTGTCTCCTGCAAGTCCCAGTGGGGTGCTGCCTTAACTGGGTTCATTTCCAGGGGATGCACCTTTTCCTTCCCTGCCTGGTATCCCAATCGCTCCCAGCAGCACAAAACCCTTTCTGCCGCTGTTCCCCGACCCTGCTGTTTGTGTCGGCTCCCCGGGGTGAGGGGCTGCCCCCGGGGAGTGCATTGGGCTCCCTGATCTCTTTACTTTTCTCACAGTTTCTAAGCCGACCAGAGCAATGAGACACGTCAGCCCCTCGTCCTTCGAGTGCCTGAGCTGCTGCTGGATGACACAAACCCCTGGCGCTGCCACATCTGATGTGACTCTTGTTTCCCATCCCCAGTTCGGTGCTGTTTTGCTCTGAGCACAAACTGGGACTTGGTTTGTGGTGCCGAAATCCTGCGGGGTCAGGAACGTGCTGTGAAACTCAGCTTTTGGGGTCTGACAGGGGGGTTCCTTGAACATGAAACAAGTGAAGGAGTTTTCTCTGATGCCTTCGAGGGGGGAAGTGAAACTCCAGTGGGCTGGTGGCTCTCGGTGAACTCTTGGACTTTAAGTGAGGGATGGGGCTTTCCAGGCTGATTCAGAGCTGCTGTTCCCCCACCAGTCCCTCACTCGGGCACCTCGCAGGCAAGGCCAGCTGCTCTGCCTGGCTGTCCTCCATCCCTTCCCTGGCCACTCATTCTTTCTTTCTCCTCTTGGCTCCCTCCTCTCTGAACTTCGGGAGAGAGGGATCTGGGACTTGCAGCCTGTTCCCTCCAGGAGCCCTTTGCCTTGGCCGAGAGGGACATCTAGTGGGGCTGGAGCTCAGGGACCCGCTGGATTCCTTGCATTATTTATTTATTAGTTATCCCTATGAAGGACTGGTTCTTGTAGGAGCAGGAATTGAGCTTTGCCATCGTCCTGATGGCCTGAGGGCACGGTGGACTTTTGGTGGCCAGCCGCTGGGATATCCCTCTCTTCCCTGGGATGTGTGAGGGATGCTGGGGAGCAGCAGGGGCTGTGCAGGGGAGCAGTGGGCTCTGCCTCTCCCCCAGACCCTGCAGGTCTCTGGCTCTACAAGGGGCCTCCCAGAAGGAAGCAGAGAGGTTTTTTTGGGGTTACCTTTTCCTCTCCAGTGGGATATTGTACAGGCAAAGCCATTCCTGCACCGCGGAGCCTGAGGATGGAGGGATCAACGTGGGATAAGTGAGGGCTGACAGGGGCAGCTGCTGCTCTGAAACCAAACACAGAGTCAGGCACAGCCCTCGTTGCCTATTTGTGCCTTGGTTGCAACAGTATTTTTATTCATGTCCACCCTCGTTGCCTTTTTCCAGGAGCACAAGGAGCTGTGAAGGAGGGGGATTAACCAGACTATCACTCTGTACTTGGACACGGGGAAGTGCTGGGGAAGGACTGAGGATGGCATGGGATGACAGCCCCTTCCTCTGCACAGTAGGAATAGTGTGATGCCAAGAACAAACACAGTGGGTTTTATCTCTGCTCAGGCACCAGCTAATGTTAAACAAGGCTTGGAATCATTCCCTCGAGGTGGGTTGACACTGAGAGGCCACAGCAGTGGGAGGAAGGAGCCCTTCATCACCAGCGCACCGAGAGGCTGCTCAGAGCAGAAGCTCCTGTGCTCTTCCCAGGTCATTCAATCCCAGTTGTGTGTGTTTGGGAATTAAAGGAAATGTGCTGGCAAAAGCAAGGAGGAATTTAAAGCCAAAAAGGCTTTTAGGAAATCCCTCTCCACACCAATAATTTGGGGCAGGTGAGAGTGAGAGCTGAGGAGCTCTGCTGTCTGTGCACTCCAGCAAACACCCTGACCTGGTTTGGTGGACAGTTATGCACTTTAAATTTAATAATGTGAGACCAAAGAATAGAGTTAACAACCTTTATTATGTGAAAATATATATATGTGTAACTCACAAAGCCCCAGGACAAGGAAAGGCTGTGGGGCTGAGCCAGCCCCTGTGCTGAGTGCCAGCCTGGGATGGGCCTTTTGGGGAGGAAAGAGGTGCTGTGGTGGGGGAAACTCTGATTTGGTAAAGCAAACCCTGTCTGCACACATTTCTCTTGTGGATTTGGCTGCACAGGGTTTGTGCTTCTGTCTGGAAAAGCATCTCCTGCACCCTTGCTTAGCTCAGTGATCCTCCTGGACGTGGCAGGATCCCAAAATCCCAAATGGACACAAGAGAGGGTGAAGAGATGCTGGATCTTGTGCTCAGTAGCTGATGGAGCATCCCACTGCAGTTCCCCTGGGTGCAGGTGTTGGGAGCTCCTTGCTCCTTCTATCCCAGGCCCTTTCTGGGCATCATCATCCATTAAATCTCCCACGTGTGTGGGATGGCTCCCTGCAAACTGGGACCCTGGAATGAAACCATTTGTGCTTTATTAGCCGTGGTATCTCAGTGCTGCAAACTACTGCTCCCTGGGGAGGAGAGTGACCACAGTAAATGCTTTTTATGCTGCTGCAGCATCATGTAAGCACAGATACAAAAATGTTCCTTAACTCTTCCCTGCAGAGAGGGCTGAGGCACAGACCAGCCTCCTGTCACCTGGGTTCTGGGAGTTTTTCTCCCTGGACTCTGTTTCTCCACACCAGTGGAGATGTACATTATTCCAGTGTTTTGATGGGAGCAGCTTTGCTCTCCCCTTAGCACTGGGGGTCTGTGCTGCAGATTTCTGCCTCAGGAACACTTGCACAGAAGCTCAGGAAGAACCACACAGGCAAAGTATTAGAAAATATCCCAGTTTATTGGAGCATCTCCCTTCAGAGAGTTGTACAAAACAATGTATTTACAGGTGAGGAGTGTGCTCTGCTGGGGCAAGGAACAGGCTCCCCAGGAGAAAGGAAGAAAATCAGCACATTCACACATCACATTCTTCTTTACAAAAGTGTAGGATGGGTTGGTGTGGGCACAGCTGACCCGTGTTGTCCTTGCAGGGAGCACTCCAGGAAGGGTTCAGCACAGCCCTTGTGCTCTTCACCACAATTCCAGGCACCTGGATCAGCTCAGCCCAGCCTGGAGTTAAGGCCCAGTGATGCCAAGGGCCCTGAGGTCTCCATCTGTGTGAGAAGCTCTTCCTGTGGCTTCCCTGGGTTGAGTGATGGTGTTTGAGCTCTGGGCACCACTTCCCTCACTGGGAGTGATGGGGTTGGAGCCCAACTTCTCTCTTTCAGGTCTCAGCCCTGGATTCAGCCAGCCCAGCAGCAGAGTCAGACAGAGGAGAGAAGGACAACAAAGAAGGGATCCCAAAGGGGATTCCCCCCAAAATCATGGCAAGATCTCCTATTTCCCCCCCATGACTGACCACCAGAGAAAGGGGTGCAGTCAGCTGTTTGAAAACAAATGCAAGACTTAGAATATATTCTGAAAGCATATTTCTGAATCTGTCCAATAAATTTTCCCCCTAAACACAAAGTGTTTGTCTTTTTTCCTTTGTTTTTTAATTTGATTTTTTATTATTATTATTCTTTAAGTTTATATGTAATCCTGAATGCTGGCTCATTCAAGTCATTCACAGGAGCTGCACTCGCTTCCCAACCAAGGGGAAAACTTCACCACACATGGATTTCTAAGTTGAGAAGACTAAAGGCTGGACCAAACCATCAGCTCTGGCTGCACGTGGTGCTCACAGCGAGGTAGAGGGAGGGTTGAAGTTCACAGTAGAGGCTGCGCATGGCTGGCAATGCCAAGTGGCTCCAGCCAGCGCTGTCCAAGAGGTGTCCAGGGGGGAATCCAGCCATCCCTAGAGGCCTGTGTGCTGCTGGATCCAGTCCCTCAGGCTGGTGAGCCGGCTGTACACTCCAGGCTTGTTCCTCTGGGCACAGCCATCCCCCCAGCTCACCACTCCAGCCAGGAACATCCGACTGCTGGGCTCCACACTGACCAGGGGGCCCCCGGAGTCTCCCTGCACACAAGCACACAGCAGCATAAGCACCCCTCCATCACACTCACTGTTAAAGTCAAGCATGAAAACTGAGGAAGAAATAATCCCTCAGCAACCCCACGTCTCAGAAACAACCCTAAGACAGCTCTCAGCATGATTTTCTGGCCATTGTCTGAAAGACAATTCTGTCAGTACACTTTTTATTGGCCATTCCCTGAAATAAATATTTAAGTATGGCAATAAAAAATATAAACACAAAATCAAGCAGCCTGGCTAACTAAGGGTAACAGCCAGAAGCTGAGGGGGAGTTGTATCTCCTTCCTACCTGCTGAGATGGTTTAGAGTCTAAGTCCTGCAGTTTTTGAGACTGTCCTGTGTCAACAGAACTTGCTGCTGGCACCTATTCCAATCTGTTGGCTGAATCCAGGAGGATTCACATAGATTTGGTGTAGGTTAAAAGTGTAAATAGAAGAGGAAGGGCTGAGCAGAAGGGCCTGTCTCCCTAACTAATAAACAAAGAACATTAAAGGTGCTTTCCTACCTGGCAGGCATCCACCCCACCCGTCAGGATCCCCACACACATCATCCGTGGGGTCAGCTGGTCTGTCAGGAGCTGGTTACACACAGTCTGGTTGATGAGCCTGATCTCTGCCTTCTGCAGGATGGAGGCTCCAGTGCCTGTGAGGATAGGTAAAAATACATGGGGTTTTTGAGCAGTTTTTCTCCTCAAGAAACAAAAAAAGCATAGAATCCCAGAATGGTTTGGGTTGGAAGGGATATTAAAGCTCATCTAATTCCATCCCCTGGCAGAGACAATTTCTACAACTCCCTGGGGAGGGGCAGAGGAGGGGCAGGGCCTGAGCTCTGCTCTGTGGGGACCAGGGCCAGGAGCCCAGGGAATGGGCTGGAGTTGTGTCAGGGCAGGGTCAGGGGGGATCTCAGGCCAAGGCTCTTCTCTGCCCAGAGGGTGGTTGGGCACTGCCCAGGCTCCCCAGGGCAGTGGGCACAGCCCCAAGGCTGCCAGAGCTGCAGGAGGGTTGGGATGATCCAAGCAGGGGACTCCTGGGGATGGGATAAGGGTTGGACTCTATGATCCTCATGGGTCCCTTCCAACTCAGCACATTCCAGGATTCTGTGATCCTTTGACCTTCCACTAGACCAAGCTCCTCCGAGCCCCATCCAACCAGGCCTGGACCACCTCCAGGGCTGGGACAGCCCCAGTTTCCCCGGGGAAACTCCACAAACCCCTCCAGCACATCCCCCAATCCCCACTGCAGCGCTCACCTCCCTCCGCGGTCGCTCCCCAGCCCGTCACCCACAGGTCCTTGCCCACGGGGAAGTTGTGAGTGGCATCAGGCAGGCAGATGGGCTGCACCACGGAGGAGAAGGTGGCTGGGCTCTGCAGCTCCAGCACGGCGATGTCGTAGTCGTAGGTGTAGTCGTTGAAGAAGGGGTGGGAGATGATGCGCTTCACCTTCCGCGCCTGCACCTTGGGGCCGCCGAGGTCGCCCTGGTCGGTCAGGCCCAGGTAGGCTGTCCACAGGCTGGGGTCTGAGTACCTGCACCACACACACCGTGAGGGCACAGCTCACAGCTCACAGCACTTGCACAGAATCACGGACTCAAGCAGGCTGGAAAACACCCTTGAGATCATCAGGTCCAACCTGTGATCTAACTCCACCTCAGCAACTAAACCGTGGCACATCCAGTCTGTTTACAAACACTTCCAGGGACAGTGACTCCACCACCTCCCTGGGCAGCCCATTCCAATGGCCAATCACTCTCTCTGTGAAGGATTTTTTCTTAATGTCCAGCCCAAATTTCCCCTCACAGCTCGAGACTGTGTCCTCTCGTTCTGTCACTGGTTGCCCGGGAGAAGAGGCCAATCCCCTCCTGGCTACAACCTCCTTTCAGGTTCCTCCTTTCCGTTTCCCTGAGAACTGCCTCTCAAATTTTTTTTCCCAATCAAATTCCCGAAAACAGAGGGATGAGGCTGCCCCGTACCTGATGCCCTGCAGGGGCAGGAAGCAGTGAGCTGCTGACACCAGCCAGCTCTCGGAGACCAGCGAGGCCCCGCAGATGTGGCCCTGGCCCCTGACGTGCAGGCTGACCTGCCACGGCCACTCCCCCACGTCCGAGTTCTGCCCGCCGACGATCCGCGACTTCCTGACGTAGGAGCGGATCCCGCAGTCTGGGGTGGGCAAGGACAACGTCAGGGAGGGCTGATGCTCTCAGAACAGAAATATTTACTTCCCGAGTCCATAAATGCGCATGTAAACCCCTGTGTTACCCCTCCTGAACAACACACTCCCCGAGCTGCTACAGAACGCGGCTTGGCCACCACGCTGGAACACCCAGGGGCTCTCTCTGCCACACCAGGGTGTTTCCCTAAGAGGCCCAGCCCTGAACCCGGTGTTCTCCTCATTCCCAAGGCACTCACTGCAGTTGTCCTCGTCGGAGTTGTCCTCACAGTCCTGTTCCCCATCGCACTCCGGGTTCTGTTTGCTGATGCAGCTCCCGCTGCGGCACTTGTACGTGTAGTCCTTGCAGGGCACTGTGGTCTGACCCGCTGCAGGCAGGACAGAGGGACAGGGTTAGCCCCACTTCTGGGGAGGCCATCCCACCCCTTCCCCTCTTCCCCCCCATCCCATGAAAAAGCACAGGCCAGGAAGCCCAGCCACCAGGAATTCCCTGTGTCCAAGGGTGTCCCCACCTGTGCTGCAGGTGCCCTCGTCGCTCCCGTCCCCACAGTCGTCCTTCCCGTCACATTTCTGTGTGTTGGGGACACACTTCCCGTTGTCACACTTGAAGCTGTCGGCTGCACAGCCTGGGGACAGAGAGCAGCTCCTGAGGGCAGGGCAGGACCTCCACACAGGCTGTGCCCACCTCCCCTCCCCAGGCAAAGCCTCTGCAGCTCCAACACCCTGTCTCCAATCTCTTCTCCAAACTGCACACCCCCGCTCAGTTACTCGGCCCTTTCTTTCCCAAAATCCCACTGCTACACATCTGCCCATCCTAATTTCCTCCAAGCTCTCACTTGGGGCTCAGGGAAGCTGCCCCAGGTGAGCCCTTGCCAAGCCCTGTGCCTGGCTAGAATTGTGGGTTTCTTGCCTGCTCATTTCCAGCACAGCACTTGCCTCCCACCAGCCCACGAGCTTCCACAGCCTCTGTCCCTCAGCCCTCCCAGTCCACAGTGAGTCACTCACTGCACTGCAGCTCATCACTGTTGTCACCACAGTCGTTCACGTTGTCACAGACCCAGAACTTGGGCTTGCACCAGCCATTCTGGCACCTGAACTGCTGCTCAGTACAGGCTGGGAAAGGAGAGAATCACAAAGTCATGAAAGTTGGAAAAGACCTCCAAGATCATGGAGTCCAACCCTTGACTGTTCACCAACTTCTCCCCCAGCCCAGAGCACTGAGTGTCACATCCAGTCATTCCTTGGACACCTCCAGGGATGGGAGGTCCAAACCTCCCTGAGCAGCCCCTTTCAATGCCAGAAATCAGGGGAGAGACCTGAAAAAGTACCTTGGGAGTCACCAGCAGCCCGTCCACCATGGCAGCTCTCCCAGTGGGTGTGCAAACACTTGGGAACCCAGCAAACAGCTCAGGACAATGCATACATATGTACTTATACATATGTACTTGTGACACAAGCTACAGCACATATTCCCACTGCTCTGGAGGACAAATCCATTGGAGCTGTCCAGAGGAAGGGGAGGCTGAAGGACATCACTGCAGGACAGCCCCAGGCCACAGCTGAAGCAAAGCAATTGCTACAAGCAGTGGGAAAGCACCTGAAAAACCCAGATCACGGGCCAGGCTTCCTCAGAAAACTGCCCCTCCCCTGGGAATGAGATCCCAAACCAGAGGATCCTGTCCTCTCCCATGCACTGCAGACCCTGGACAGTAACATCATCTGTGGGATGGCTCTGCTGACGCAAGAGGAAAACTTGTTGCACATAAGGAACAACTCCCATGTATCCCACAGTTTTTCCAGATGTTTTCTGCAAAACCTGCCCGGCTGGAGAACAAAACACGTCCCTTCACATCAAGATCAGCCAAACCCACAACCAGGAGGATTATACAGGAAAACACATTCCCAGCTGGGAGGGACTGGAAAGGCAGAGAGATCCCATTGGGAGAGTGCTGGATTAGCAGGAATGCACAGCTCCTGGCTGGGAAAGGATCCCAAATGGGTCCCACACCGAGTGCCTCTCACCTCAGGCCGGAGCAACCACAGCCAGTTCCAGTCAGCACTGAGACAGAACAAACCCAGAACAAACACTCCCACTTTGGGGCACCATCCCCTTCCCATGCCATGCCAAAGGGAAGCCAAGGATGGACTTACTGCAGGATCTCTCATCACTGCCATCCACGCAGTCCAGCCACCCGTCACAGCGCATGCTCCGGTCGATGCAGCGGCCCGTGTTGCAGGTGAACTTGCCAGGGCAGGCTGAGATGGGGAGAGGGGGAAAAAACCACATGTGAGGCCTCCAGCGTCCCCTCTGCATCCCTTCCCCAAAGCACACAGCGCTCCCTGTGCCTGCTTACAGCAGGACACAGCGGGGAGACTAGGAGGTTCGCAGGGAAGCGAGACAGGCTGCTATCCCCTGGTATTCCTGTTCACAGGGACAGCTCCAGATCTCAGGGAAATCAGCTCCTCCCTCAGCCCCAGGGTTTGAACTCACGGTCACTGGAGTCGTAGGACAGGAACTCTGCAGAGAAGCCCGTGTCTGTGTAGGACTGGTCCGAGTGGAACCGCACCTCGATTTTGTTGGTGGGACTGGCCACCACAAACTGGGAGCGCTCCCCACAGTACCTGCAGGGACAGGCCAAAAGGGAGTCAAGGGCTGTGGCAAACTTCCTTCCATCCCTGGCCTGCCACTGGCACACCTCAGGAGCAGGGGAGCAGGGAGCAGCTCTGATCCCAGCACATATCACTGGGCCTCGAGGTCCGAATTCTGCTGCCACTGGCAGAAGGTTTGGGATGTTTGCAAACACCAACTTGTGACTTTAGCAATGACTGGGAACAAAGTTTTTCCACGTCCCTGCCTGCCCCAGGGATGTGTCTGATCTAGGATAAGCTGGATTTGTGCAGGATCCCATCCCACCATGGGCAAGTGGGTCCCTGTACATGCACCATCCAGGGCTGCAGAGGCAGGTAGGTGCTGACGTTGAAAGCCTCTCTCTGAGCTAGGGTCAGCTCCTTCACCCAAAAACCATTGTGGAACGACACTAATCATGTCCCTGTGAGGTACCAGGTTGTGTGGCCCAGGTTACAGCACACAGCCACCACATCAGGAAATGCATCACAGAACACAACACAACTGCCCTGAGAACAGAGATTTGCTCATTCAAGCAAACCCACCCCAGATGCTTCTGCCTTCCTGTGTGCCACAGAACTTGGGAGGGTTCAGCTGCAGCACAGAACAAACCCAAGGCCCCATCCCCAAGCGTGGGGCTCCCCTCTCACCACAGGACAGCTCCCAGCAACCTCCTGCCTCATCCCAACCCAAAGAGCACCCACACAGCTGTTCCTACAGCAGGCTTGAGAAAAGCAGAAGGTTCTGTGATATTAAATGAAGTCCCTCCATGGGGTCAGAGAGCAGCCAACACCCACCTCGTGCTGTTGATCTGCACATAGTCCTTGGTGCAGGAGGTGACAGGGATCCCGGGCTCCAGCACGAAGAACATGTTGAAACGAACCTTCACGTTCTTTACAGAGGGAACCTGCAAAGGGGAGCAGAGAGGGTGGGATACTGCCTTCTGGAGCGAGGAAAAGGGAATAAGCTTCATGGGAAGAGGATAGAAGATAACTGAAAATTTCCAGAAGGAAAGGAAACACCTTTGTAAAAGCCACTACGAGTCACCCCAACCACCTGGATCCCCGATGGAACAGGCACACAGAGGGGTGGAAGCCAGACCTGGCCTGTCCCAGAGCCCACACTCTCGTGCTTTTTGTGTGAAGCTACAGTTTTTTGGGGGGGTTACACTAAGTGTCACCTGGGGTTCAGGCTGTTCACAGCCACTTTTCCCTTTGCCTCCATCTCCCAACACTCCCCTCAGCCAGCCCAGACTCGGAGCCTCTGGGCAGCAGGTGCTGTGAGCTCCCTTGCGCCATGTGCTGCACAAGCAGGGTCACTGGGCAGCTCATTAAGGGGAAGAGAGGGCCCCTCTCACCTCAATGTTCCAGACACAGTCCGTGTCTGGGGGGTAGTGTGCCGGGTAATAGGGAGTCGTGAAGGTGCCGCTCTCTCCCTTCAGGGTCCCACCACAGGCTAAAGACAAGCAGAAGATGAAAACAGGTCAGAGGTGTGGTTTTCCCGAGCCTCAGCTGGCTGCCAACTGAAGCAGGAAGGGAGGCAGAGGCAACAGTGTCTAACAAGGTGAAGTTGCTCTCTGGAGAGACTAGCTCTGCTCCAAGGCTTGAGAGAATCCAGGAGATCAATTAGGTGCTTTCCTGCATAATCCACCTGCATGTCTAATGCAACATAATTCTTATTTTGGCCTCCTCAGGGGACACCATTACAGCAGCCAAGAGCACCGTGAGCAAGGCAAGCTGTGACCTGCTTCCAGGTGCTCCAGCCCTGGAAACATCCCCAACAAACTGACCACAGCCACAGCCACCTCCCTGCCCAGCTGCCCACGGCAGGGAGGGGTGGGGGAAACAGGCCAAGGCCTCTGCTCACCTTTCATCTTCGGGAGCTGGAAGAACTCAGCCTTAAAGCCAGGGAATCGCCCCTCCTTGTTGGTGACCAAGGTGATGAGCATGACGTTCTGGGAGGACAGGAAGGTCAGGTTGTAGGATGGGGCGTAATTCCCACAAAGCCTAGGAAGCAAAGGACAGGATCCATGAGGCACAGCTGCACAAAGGTGAGCTCTGAGCAGGGACAGGAGCTCAGCTCACAGCAACACATCTCAGTCTGTCCAGGAACCTCCTGGGGACACTGACCTGACCAAAGCGTGGGGCTCCACGGGGCTCAGGGAGTCATAGACTTTGATGTAGTCACTGTCATCTCTGCAGGGCTCCAGCTCCAGGGTCTTGAAGGTGAGGCTGATCCTGGAGGTGGCATCTGCCCTCAGGGCCCAGTAGCAGAGGGCGTTGTTGGGGTACGGGCTGTTGGGGAAGCCTGGTGTGGTGAAACTGGTGACCTGCCCTTCCTTGGCGTGGAGGGAGAACATGCAGCTGTCTGCCCAGAGAGCAGGGAACAGTTAGCAAAGTGTCCTGCTGCCAGCAAGACAGAGTTAATTCCTTCTCACTGCCTGTGGCTTGGGTTTGGAGTGAGAATGGTGGCTCCAGCTGGGCTTAAAACCAGGACACAAGGCCCACGAGGAGGTTCTGCCCTGCCTTTCCCTGGGATGCAGACAGTAATTCCTCCTCTGCCTGCAGAGAACACTCTTGCTGGGTAACAGTTGTCCCACAGTCTATCCAACCCCAAACCAGCTCCTAGGAGCTCACCAGGGAGAGCACCTCACTTCAGACCCTTCCCCATCCTGCAAAGGAAATCACCACCCCAAAGAGGCCACAGAGAGAGAAGAACTGTACTTACTGTCCCGGGCAGAGTGAGCTATGCTGGGGTCCACAGCTGCAGGAGAAAACAGAGCTGGTGTCATCCTTTGGGCTATGGAAAATCCCTGGGCACAAAGCCCAGCTTGGCCCTGGGACCTGCACTGATCTGGCCTTGCTTGTGGGGTCCCTCCCTGCAAACTGGCCAGGGGAGGCTGCTCCTGCCTGGCTCTTGGGAGCTGAGGGATCAAACTTTTCCTCAGTAGAGGGAGGATTCATCCCTGTCCCTCTCCACTGGGCTCAGGGGAGCACACAGTGCTGGATCAAGGGGAGCAGGTCTGTGCAGCCTCCCCCAGTCTGTACATCCTAATTTTCCAGTCATGCAATAAATCCCCCAAAACCAGGAAAAGAAGAAATTGGCCACAAATCTTGCAAACACCTCCCCTCTCCCACTGCTCCCAGTACTGAGCCTTCCCATGACTTCCAAGACTTCCAAGGCATTGCTGTGGTAGCAGAAAGCAAAGTCTTTACTTCTCCAGGAACATCTGCAGGAGTCTGTGGCAAGAAAACAGCCTCAGGGGCTTAAACATCTCTTCCCACAGCAGCAGCTTCCCCATGTTTCCTGGGACCAGCGTGGAAGAACCACAAGGAAAACCCTATTTTCCAACAGCACCCTCAGCAGAATTCCCAAGCTTCAGTTTTCACCAAATTGCCAGAGAAAACCAGGTCTCAGTGGCCAACAGGAGCTGCTGCTGTGCAAGGCCAGGCTGCACAACCCTGTGGCTGATGCACCTTAACATCCCCTGCGAGGCTGTGTCTTTGCAGAGGGAAAACTCCCAGAGGCAGAAACCCATCCCACTAAGCCATGCTGGGAAATGCAGGTGCTCACACCCACCCTGAGGGTCGTGTGAAGCCCCCCCAAGGTCCCCCTGCAGTGGCACATCCCCAGATTGCAGCGGGAGGCCCAGGGGTGGCGGGGCCAACACTCACGGAATGCGATGACCGACTCCACCTTGAGGAGGGGGTTCCGCAGGCGGGGGTTCCACCTCTGCACCAGGCTCTGCTTGTCGGCCATGGCCCTGTCCAGGCTCTGCTCCCGGTACGTGGGGACAAGGAATTCCGACCAGTAGTAGGCAATGACGCTGCCTTCGCTGTGGGAAGGGCAAAGGGGGATGGTGAGGGCAAGGGCAGACACTCGAGGGCTCAGGTGCCACCAGGAAAAGGAGCCAGGCTACTTGGGAGATGGTTTTGGAGCCTGGCCATGGGAAAGAGGGAATCTCAAGGGTGAGTTAAGCCAACTGTGCCCTGCAAAGGCCCTGCCATCTCAGGGAAAAAGCTGCCAGGCACCCACTGCAGCTCACTGCACACCTTGATGTTCCCAAGACATCTGACAGAAGGGAAGACATATTTTCAGGGTGCTTTTCACCCTTTCCTGTGTTACCCAGAGTGACTCCTAGGGTACCTCCATCCCCAGCATACCAGGAACAAGGATAAGTGGCTGTGTGACATTCCCAGCATTGCCCTCCTCCTTTCCCAGAGCCAGCTCAGGCAGAGCCTAACACTCACCTGAAGGCAGTGATCACTGTCTCTTTGTGGTAAGGGCCAATATCTGCATGATTCCTGTAGATCTCTTCCACCTGAAAGGGTTAAAGAGGGGTGTTCAGCACATCTGGAAGTGAGGAGGGGAGAAAGGCTACAGACAGACAGAGCTTCAAGCCCACTATGGCAAATCAGGGCACATACCCGGCATCCCTGGCTGCAGCAACCTGCAGAGCCAAAGAGAGGAAGAAGGAGAGTTCAGAGTCCCAGAGGAGCCCAGACCTGCACAGTACAGCCTGCTCTGACTCAGCTCTCCCTGCTCTTCCCAGGGGAAGCACAACGAATCCCTGAGTCTGAGGGGAGAGGCAAGACCAGCCACAGCTTCAGCAGGGAGCACAGACACCCTCCTGCCTCAGCTCCCAGCCCTCACTCATCCACTGGCCCTGGGATGTGTCCTGGCAGCTCCTATAGCACGAGGCTGGAGCTGGGATGCCAAGTCCCAGCTCCAAGGCAGGTCCCTGCACCCACCCAGTGTGGCACGGGGAGCAGGGAGAGCTGAGAGGAGCCAGGAAGCTCCAAGGAATCTTCCATGAAATACCCCCATGGCCACAGGGCAAGAGGAAAACTCCTGCTCGCTGGAGGAGGGACGGAAGAAACCTCTTACCGTGCTCTTCACCTTCTTGGCCAACATACTGAACTCTGGAGAGCTGGAGTTCTCGTAGGCATCCAGGAATTCCCAGTTCAGAACCCGCAAGTGGCCGTTGAAAACCTTCTGGACGGGCACGTTCCTGTCTGGAAAGGGAAGGGTTGGGGGTCAGGAAGGGCAGTGAGGGCTGGGACAAGGGCACAGCAGGTCCCCAGTGACGGCAGCGGGGACAGCAGTGTGCCCAGAGTTGAGGGGGCACACGTGAGCAATGCCAGGTGTCAAAGCTTTTTTTACTGGATGGACATGTTCCCAAGGCACCACCCTCCAGATGTGCCACCCTCCAGATGTGCCACCCTCCAGATGTGCCACTCACATTTGAAGTGCCACACCAGGAGGCCGGTGGCGAGGGACAGGAGCAGGAAGAGCACGACCAGGCCGGTGACGACCACGCGCCGCTTCGGGCCGCGCTTCTCCACCTTCTTGGAGTTCATGGCAGGGAGGAACTCCACCCCTTCATCCAGGTGGTTCATGTCCTGGGAGAGGAGAGGAGAGAAGGCACGACAGGTGGGAAGGCTGTTGCCAAAGCCTGGTTTGGGCAGGTCCAACCAAGCCAGCCTGGAGCAGGTCTGGGAGAGGGAAGGCAGCACTGGCAAACCTCAGTGTTGGATCCACAGCCATCCCACGGCACCCTCAAGGCTTTTCCTTTGCTTTTCTGCACACACCTGATTCCTTCGTGGGCCTAACACAAGGTCACGAGCTCAAGCAAACTCAGAAGCAAGTCCACACACCCCCCTGTGACCGTGGCAGGTCACAAGCCCATAACCTCCAAGATGTGCCAGCAGATGAAACTGCAGAGAAAAATCCCCCCCCTTGCTGTGTGGCAGGTGTGTCACTGCAGCTCGTGGGGCACAGCAGGCTATAAATGGCACTTCTCTAAAAGAAGAAATCAAGCCACTTCCTCCCTTTGTGTTTTCAGAGCTCTCTGATGGATCCCAGGCCAACAGCACTCCCGTGTTCCTGCTTGGAATCTCCCGCTCAGCACAAACACCCATTAAAAGAAATAAACCAAAGATGATCACGCAGGACATCCCCACAGCCCAGGAGCTGCCAGACTCTCAGGACAAGACATGGAAGAGCAGATTCCCAGGAGGAATGAAACCCACATCACATAGGCCTTGCTGCCAACACCAGCCCAAGGCACAGGAAGGTCTGTGTCATACCAGCTGTGAAACCCTTTGGTTTCACTTTCTCCCACTTTTGGTTCCCTCCCTCCACCCTCTCCCTGCTCATGTACCTGCACCTCCAGCCCGGGGGGGAGTCAGAACAGCTGCAGCCCCAGATGTTTCCAGAGGATGCCACGCAGCATCCATGGCACAGGTCGGTGTTGGGGCTGGATCCACCCCCACCCTGGCACCTCCTCTGTTCCCAGGGCCAGCAAACCCATGTGGGCAGAGCTGACCTCTGATCTGCCTTCATTCTCGGGCAGGAAAGGCTCTGTGCTGCTGCCAGCAGCCCACACCATCAGGATCCCTCACCTTTCCAATCGCCACCTTCCCATTTTCCCCTTACTGGGCATCCAGCAGCTCCCTGGGCTCTGATGACAGCAGGGACACCACAAAGTGCTGACTGGCACAAACCCACGGCAGTCACACCCCCCCTGTGCTCCGGAAGGGATGACATGTCCCTGCAAACACCACCCCGGGTCAGGCACTGCCCGTCCTCCCCCAGCCCAGGGCCGACACAAACCCGCTCTAACAGCTCAGGATAACTTGGCACAAATGTCACAAGCCCCTAAAAGTCGGGAAAACTAGGGACAAGGGAGATATGGCTTCACAGGACAAGGGGGAATGGCTTTAAACTGAAAGAGAGTAGAGTTACATGGGATATTGGGAAGAAACCCTTCCCTGGGAGGGTGGGCAGGCCCTGGCACAGGGTGCCCAGAGAAGCTGTGGCTGCCCCATCCCTGGAAGTGTCCAAGGCCAGGTTGGAGCAACCTGGGATAGTGGGAGGTGTCCCTGCCCATGGCAGAGGGTGGAGTGAGTTGAGGTTTAAGGTCGCCTCCAACCCAAACCAGTCTGGGATTCTCTGAGAAACAACCAGCAAAGGAATCCTGCTGAAGGGGGACCCTCTGAGCTCTCTGTGCTCAGACCCAGACCCAGGAAACCTCACTGCACTTCCTGGAGGTGCCTCATCTTATCTTTCCCAAGCCCTGCCTGGCAGGAAGGCCCAGCTCCCACTTGCACCATTCCCCCACTCCTTCTGCCCTTTTCTTCACCCAGTCCCTGTCCCCTCCTCTCCCCCTCCACACCCCACCACAGCCTCTCCTCCCTCTGCTATTTGCCCGGGGCCCTTCACAACAGAAAGGGAAGTGTCAGGCACCGAGTTTTTGTCAAGGACTAGAAGTTTAATCTTCTGCAAACACCAGAAGGCCAGAGCAACCCACCAGTTTTCACACAACCTGCTCTCAGAATTCTCTGAGTTTACCATTTGGCAGCAAGGGGAAGGAGCATTTGCTCATTTACTGCCTAAGGCTGGGCAGAAAGAACTGCTTCCAGCCCCAAACACCCAGCCAGCACCTAAATAAACACACCTAGCAGGGCCACAGAGGACAATCCCACAGGGAGTGCTCTGATTCCTCTTTGGCCTCTGTGGAAAAGCTTGAAAACACAACCCAAGGAAACTTTAAAACAGACAACACACATACAAAAAGCTTAAATCCAGACAGACATCCTGAATCAAGAAACACTTCCATCAAAGTCAAGACTACCTGGAGTTTGACACATCATCTTCCAACCAGCCATCTGGCTCCCACCCGTCGTCCAGTCATGCAATAAATCCCCCCAAAACCAGGAAAAGAGAAGAAATTGGCCACAAATCTTGCAAACACCTCCCCTCTCCCACTGCTCCCAGTACTGAGCCTTCCCACGACTTCCAAGACTTCCAAGGCATTGCTGTGGTAGCAGAAAGCAAAGTCTTTACTCCCCTAGGAACATCTGCAGGAGTCTGTGGCAAGAAAACAGCCTCAGGGGCTTAAACATCTCTTCCCACAGCAGCAGCTTCCCCATGTTTCCTGGGACCAGCGTGGAAGAACCACAAGGAAAACCCTATTTTCCAACAGCACCCTCAGCAGAATTCCCAAGCTTCAGTTTTCACCAAATTGCCAGAGAAAACCAGGTCTCAGTGGCCAACAGGAGCTGCTGCTGTGCAAGGCCAGGCTGCACAACCCTGTGGCTGATGCACCTTAACATCCCCTGCGAGGCTGTGTCTTTGCAGAGGGAAAACTCCCAGAGGCAGAAACCCATCCCTGTGATTAAATCAAGAGGCACCCAGGGCTCACTCTGCAAACACACAGAAAAACACAAGCACTGCTCCTGTGGCTGCAGCCTGACCAAGGAACTAGGCAGGAAAACTCACCATCTGATCTTTCTTTAGAGAATTTCTCTGCTTTTTGGGGAAAAAAAAAGGGTAGAAGATGTTAAACCTGGGAGTTTACAGCATGCCTTTGTCCAAAGCTGAGACAGCAGCAACACCCACACAGGAGAGAAGCAGCAGCAGTGGGGACTCCTGGGGAGGTTATTTTTGTTTCTCCTCCTGTACAAGGTGCACAGTGACACTGTCACCTGCCACAAGTCACCCAGCGATTACAGACAGATATGAGACCAGATCCAAAGTGGTTCCCTCCCTCCCTGCCCTCTGTTTTGCATTCCAGCTCCCATCCTCTCCCATGCCATCCCTTATGGATGCCATTCCATTCCCCAGCCAACACTGGCACCCCTGTGGGGCTGCTCTGAAGAGCTCTCAGGCACAGCCTGGGCAAGCAACAGCAAACTCTCCTCCCAGCACCCCGGAGGATCTGAAGCATCCCCCAGGCACTTCTGGAATGCTGGACCAGGCCCTGCAGGAAGGTCTCAAACCTTTGAGTAAGAGGCTGCATCCTCCCTGCACGAAAAACACCCGTTTGACCTCAGGCCCAGCCTGGTCCCTGTGCTCCACATCCCCCTCACTGCTCTGGGGAACAATCACCTGCTTCCTCAGAGCTGGAGAGACCAGATGGAATCACAGGCAAGCCAGGCTCGAAGATCAGAGTTAAACCAAGGAAATTAAAATGTTAATCAAATCCTTTAGTTAATGGTTGTCACACATTTCCCAGCCCTAAACCTGAGAGGAGCTGAAAACGTCCTGCTCTCACCTTGTCCATGGTTCCTCCAGAAACTGTCTCCAGCCCAAAGTGACTCAAGGTCTGACTCTCTCGCCCTTCTCGAGGAAACTGCTCCAATAAACATTATTAAGAGAAAACCTCCCTTGATGTTCTCTCTGCCTTAGTCACTGGAGCAGTTACTTCCTCCTGCTCCTCCTCGCTCAGCCCTCGCTGCCACGCAGGGTCTGGGGGTTCTGGGCACAGGACAGCCACCAGTGAAAGGGGCAGACAGCTCTTCCACACCTCAGCTTCCCCTGGAGCACTGATTCCATGAGGAAACTTGGAAAAGAAGCACACACAGAGGGATTTGCAGAGCACTTGGAGGGCCCCTGCACACAATTCCTCCGGGCAGAGCCCGAGCCCAGTCATGTGAAAGGCAGACCTCCCACTCCTCCTCTGAAAGCCACACGGTGTATTTTTAACTGTGCTCTGCCAGACTGGACAAACCAGTGCAGAAGTGACTAATTCTGTCAGCAGGAAATACAGCAGGAACACGGGGATGGTGGGAACTGCCACAGAGTCAGCTCCGGACTGGAGACCTTCCCCAAAGGCAGAGAGATCCTCCTGTGAAGGGGGATCATGGAAAGGCTGGGACGTGCCTCAGGGTAAGATTCCTGGGATGTGTACAAAGCAGGGATCAGCATTCCCAACAGAGGCTGCTTTCTGGCTTGTTTGGTGGTTCCCAACTCCAGACTCTGCCACAGGGTCTCCCATGGCCAAAGCTGCACAGGTCACAGAAGGCAGGACCAGGTCTGCAAGTCTCACCACTGTCTGCCACCAATGTCCATGGGCAAGCAAGGAAACCCATCAAATGCCGGGTTGGAGGTGGCCTGGGGAGGTCTGAGATGAAGCAGAGCCATCAGACTACACATTTAGACTCTTGAGGGTAATTACACCCTGCAGATCCCAGCCTGTGTATCCAAGAGGCAATTCCCACCTCCTCTTTTCCAGCCACACCTGCCTCAGGTGGTGTTCAATAAAAATTAAACCAAGTATCACGTGAGAAATGAAAAGAATGAAACTTGTTGACTCATCCAGGAGCTCAGGACAGGGGCTCAGAGCTTGGGACACCCCAGCTTTGAGCTCAGCAGGGTGGGCTTGTGAGGCAAAAAGAGCCAAGGAAGTTGTATTTTCAAAACCTGATGTTCCCTGGATCCCACTGAGAGCCCAGGCATGAGGGGAACCATGTTCCCCACCAGAAAAAGTGAAACAAATCTAAAAGCTGCTGACACACAGGGCTTGCACAGCAGCAACTCACTTCTCCAAAGGAGCTCAAGTACAGCTACACCACCCTTGGATGAACTCCTGCACCGATTCTTGCTGCAAAAAAGATCTGATAAGAATCATCTCCTCACTTCTGTGCCTATTCCTGGTAAGAAATACACGGAAGCAGCATGAGAGCAAACCTTCCATAAGGTGTCTCTGGGCTCTGCTGCCCCACCACGGGCAGTAAAAGCTCTGAGGAGACTTTCCAGCATGTTATTTCTCATCTCCAGGTCCGTATTGAGGGCAATGGAGCTATAAAGTGATGACATCAGAACCAAACCGGGAATATGGAGCAAGAACTCAAGGACAGAGTCCTCCAGACTGTGTATCTTCCCAGCACAGAGGGCAGGTGCAATAGCAGAAGATACAAGTCGCACACACCTACTTCACACACCAATTTTGAGCTCAGCCCTCCTCAGCATTTGATTGTCTTGTGACCACCCTGAGTCATACGAGAAACCAAATTCCTTTGGGTTTATTACAGAAGAAACTCAGGTTAATGTTTATAGAGACAGCTTGAGCCCCACTCCAGGCTTATCATTGCAGCTGTGTCCTGCAACTCAGCAGCCCTGGAAAAGCCACCACGCTTCTGTGTGTCTGTGGCAGCAGAGGATTTGACAGTGAAATCTCAGCAATTCTCATGGAGAAGTGAGGGATAAAGCCACCTTACGGCCCTGATCCACATAGCTATGAGCCATGAAATTCCTCCTTACAACACACTGATGTCCCAAGAGCAGAAAAAAACATGCCACAGATGCAAACAGCTTATTTAAATCCCTGGTACGTCTTTCCTGGTACAGACAGCACTGTCTGGAAAACAAAACTGCCTCCAGCAGCTGAAGAAAAGCAGCTGCGCCCCAGACACGGCTCACACCCCCCACACTCCTCGTGACATTCCACTGGGGCTCTTCACCAGCTCCTGCAGCTCTGAGGTGGAACTGGCCCTTGAGTTTTCAATGCTTGGAGCCAACAGCGAGGAAAGGCAGCACCTCTGACAGGGCAAAGCCATCCCTGCTGGCTGCTCCCTCCCCGCCCCAGCCCCAGCCCATGGCCTGGATGCCACAGGGCGTTTGTTACCCGTCTGTTCCAGTGGCCTTTGGATGGAAATGCCACATTCTCCAGGCAGAACCTTTGCTCCAGTCCCTTCCTCACAGCCAGGCCCTCAAAACACTCTCGCTGCTCCCCCAAGGGTTTTACAAAGTGATCTTTTGTTTGCTGAGCAAAGGTCTGGCGAACTCTCAATCAGCCTCAGCCCTTTTCTCATCGTGTCTTCCTTGTCCCTGTTTGCCTTTGGCACCGACAGCAGCCAAACTGGCCTGAGCAGCAGCTCACCCACCGGCCACTGCCCCAGGGAGACGCTCTGCACCTTCCCAAGGAAGAGGAGCAGCTCCTCCTCAGCCCAAGAGCTGTTGCAGCTCTTCCCCCGAAGCAGGAGGAGACACAGACATGGCAAAACCACTCGCGTTTCCTCCCCTGTCACGTTTACAGGGGGCCAAGTCCAACAACAGTTCACGAGGACAAACTCCTCGGGCTGTTTCCTGCCAGGAAGGCAGGGACCATCTCCAGGGAAATCCTCCCGGGTCAGACCAGCCCCTCTTGGACTGAGGCAGAGGGAAAACTGATCCAGAACCAGGGAAGGGACCTGTTGAGCCCTCAGCCCTGCACAGAGACACAGCAGAGCACACACCTGCCCTGTGCCAGGAGAACAAGGGAAGATCATGTCACACAACAGTGTCACCCCGACCCAGAAGGGAACAAGGAGCTCCAGCTGAATGGTATCAGCCAGAGCATCTCCTTCCCACTCCTGGCAGTGCCCACGGCCCTGGCACACACCGGACAGCAGGGCTGGAGGCAAAGGAAACTCCTCCTTGCTCTAGGCCAGCTCTGCTCAGTGCTACAAGTGGCAGCTCCTCTGCTGCTGCCAGGTAACAACCAGCACAGCCAGGCCTGGCACAGACACCGCAGCCTGCAGGTGGGCTGGGAAGCTCTGCCTGAACCTAAACCCCGGGTTAGGAACAGCTCCGTGGCACGGAACAGGCTCTGGAGGCGCAGCCCCTGCCCGACCCCGAGCCAAGACCTCCTCAAAAGCCAAAGCTCGCTCAGGTCTCCAAGCACACTGACGAGGCAGCGTTAATTAAAGGAGCCCCACAGCCCTCGGTTAAAATCAGCCCTTTCGATGCTCGGCCAGGTTTAGTTGGATCTGTTGCTAAACAGCCCCGACCCAACCCTGCAAACAGCTCAACACCCCCGGCTTTACCTTCAGCCCCAGCCCCAGCGCCCGGCTTCAGCCGAAATGAAACCCCGGCAGCAACAAGAGCCCCGACAGGCCGGAGACCCGCACACCACGGCCAGGGCCGGATCCCCACTGTCCCAAAACCGGCTGTGCTGAGCCCCGCACCAGCCCCGCGCCTCCTCCTGGAGCCCCCCCCTTCCCCGGGGCCCCGCAGCGGTGCCGGGGCAGGAGCGGTGCGGGGCAGGGCGGGGGTGTCGGGACAGGGCGAGGGGTGTCGGGACAGGGCGGGGGGTGTCGGGACAGGGCGGGGGGATGTGGGGAGCCCCGGTTTAGCCCTCACCTGCAGCTGGGCGCTGTACCTCATGCCGGCCCCGGCGGCCGGGGGGCCGCGCTCCATGGCGAGGCAGTGGCCGGGCTCAGGCCGCCATGGCACGGTGGCTGCGGTGGCACTGAGCCCAGCTCCTCCTTGCCCAGCTCCTGGCTCGGCTCCGTGCCCGGCTCCTCCTCCCCGTGCTCCTGGGCAGGTGTGGGAAGCCGGAGTCCCTCGGTCCCGCTCGCAGCTCCCGGTGGCCTCGGGGACCCCAGAAGCTGCGCCCGTCAGCGCTGTGTCATCCCCGAGACCCTCCGGCCACGTGCTTGGCTTTAGGAAATGAGGCCATCAAAAAATCCCGGCTGTTTAGCAAAAGGAGCGGGAGAGGCCAGGCTGGCACGTGGGAGGGAATTCGCGGTTCCTCGGGAAAAGCTTTGTGTGCCCTCGGTCTGGTCCCTCCTCAGGGGACAAATGTCACACTGCGAAACCCCCGCTGCAAAACCAAACCACGCACAGAGTTTACCCCCCTGCTCCCCAAAAACATTTGGGACACTCAGAGGCTGCCAAAGCAAAATATTCACTTTATCCCGGCCTGAAACCTGCCCTCAGCCAGGCTGTAGCGCTGTAGGAATGAGCCTTCTCTTTTTAAACAAGCAGTGCTGCAAAAAGTACGTATTTACCCAGATGTGGCACTCGGGGGGTGCTCACACACCAGCAACAGCCCCCGGGGACTCCGTGGTTTAATATTTAATGGAGAGGGAAAGGAGGGACCAGCAGCAAAGTCCTAGATTCTGGGAATGCTCTAATGCAGGTTTGAAACAGGGCTTGTAACACTGAAACCTGCATTCAGTCTTACGCCATCATTTGCCCCTTCTTGGAAGGATGATTCCCCTACACACACTCCAATATTTAAGTTTCTCACACTCGAGAACAAGCCAAGATTAAAACTGCTGGATCAAACTTATTTTTTCCTTGAAAAGTTCTTCCCTTCTCCACCTTACATGTGACAGTCCAACCCAACTGTGATATGCCCATCCAAGATCAAACTGCCCGTCCCACCGCTGGTCCAAACCTCTTCGCTCCAACTGAATCCAGCTCTGATTTCTTTTTTTTTCCACACTTGAATATTTAAATTTCCCAGCACTGTTGTGCTGGTGTAACAGAAGCTGCCCACTGATCACACCCCGCAGGGGATTCAGTCACTTGCTGGGTCACCTTTGTTCTACGATATCTCCCGCAGAGCACAAGTTTTTGCAGCCCTTTTGCAGGTGTTTTTTGGGGAAGAAAAAAGAGAAGAAAAAAAAAGAAAAAAATAAGAAAAAGAGGCAGCGTGAAGTCTGTGATCCTGCTTTGTGAAAAATGCAACTTAACTTGTGCGCTCCTGTAGAAATTCATCCTCCACGCCTTCCCTGCCCCCTCAGCAGCTGCCAGAATCCCACCCACCGCACAGCAGGAAACATCCCGGGATTTAAGGTATTCCCCTTCGAAAAGGCGCTGGGTTAGTCAGGCTGGTGATGTCAGGAGTTCTCAGCCCTCCCGCCGGTGCCCAGCCCTGCCCAGCACTGTTTTTACAGCCACTCCCAACCTGCCTGACTTAATTCCCCGTGAAACAGCATATTTGGGGTACAGAGCAGCTGGTCCCGGGTTCCCAAAGTTCAGAGTATCCACGGATCTCCTCCAGGCCGGTGCCAGGCAAACACACCGTGCTCGGGCATGGGGCTCATGAGGGCAAGACGCAAAGTCACTCTGGTGTCTCCTTGCACAGATCCACAACTCCACGTTTCCCACAGAGCTGGGAACGCTCCGTGTTTCTGCTCCTTCCAACCACGGGCATTTTTTACAAACTAATCCATGAGCCCAACCGGCTCTTGGAACCGGGGGGTGCAATCGCCGTGGGGAAAGGCAGCGAGCAACACTCGTGCTAAATATAAATATCATGTCGCTGGGAAGCTGGTTGAGAGCCCGAAATCCCTTTTCTCTGCTGCCGAAGCGCAGGGATTTCCTTCTGTGATTTACAGGGATTTCCTTCGGGCTGTGCTGCAGCGATTGCAGGAGCAGGTCCCCTCCTGGGCACTGCACGGCCCCAAAACACCCAGCAGAATTCCCAGCCTCTCTGCCACGTGCTTTTGTGGCGAGAGACTTCCCTGCAGTGTGACCGGGGGGTGCTGAGCCCTGCCAGGCTCTTTGAGAACGAAATAAAGTTTGAGGCACTTACCCACATGCAGCGGCAGCCGCGACGAAGCCCCTGTTTGCTCCCACTGGAACCAGTTTATCCAAGAAAAGTTGTCTCCTCCCGACGTTGTCTCAGTGTGGCCACAGCAGCATCCTGAGAGCAAAGCCGGGCTTTAACACGCCTTGGGGAGGAAGGAGAGCCCTGAGATCTGAGAACCCAGCCCCGCTCGGTCAGAACTGCGGGCGAGTGGCAAGAGCTGAACTGCCCTGAGAGAAGCCCCGGGAGAATCCCAGGGGGGACAGGGATCAGCTGCGGGTCCTTCCCGGCCCTGGGAATGCCATCCACGTGAAAAAAGGGAAGAGCTTGGTGCTTACATAAGGAACGAAGGCCGGCTCCCTGCGGGGGAGAAGGTTTCTGGCGGAGGCAGTTCCCAGGAATTGTAGCAAAGGAGCACCAAAGGCTCTTCCTCCGGCGGGATCCTGCTCTCGGTGTGACTCCCAAATTCAAATTTCACCGGCTGTGCCCTCCCACCCAGATTCCTGCCAGACAACTCCGAAACCACCCCATCTCAAAGGCTCAATCCGGTCCGGCAACTTCTACGGCATTACAAAAGATTGGGGGAGAGAGAAAACTCACAGGGTGTCCTGTTACTTTGCATTCCAAAGAGTAAATAAAGGGCTGATTCAGTGGGAGGAGAGCAGAACGTCACCCAGGAGCGCTGGGGGTTCCAGCTGAACCAGCAGCCCCCGAGAGCTGGGGGAGCTGGGCAGCGCTGGGATGGGCACAGGGACAGCAGTTCCTGCTCCAGGCCGCTCCTCTGGGGCTGATTCAGCCTCTGCATCAGCAGTGCAAGGGGGATAATTAGTGCCCGTGGAGAGTGGGAGCTGTAGAAGTGCCGTGGGTGCCCTCGAAGGCGGAGCAAGGGAGGTGCTCCCCTCCCGAAAGCTGCGCAGGGACCACCGTGTTACTGGGATGGGAACTTCCCCTTTGATCTCAAACGCTTCTGGAGAGCTCAGGAGTGAGTCCTGCCCCCAAAACGGGGATCACAAGTAGTTTTGCCCTTCTGAGATCATGAAAGCTGGGCAGAGCCAAGGGCACTGTGACCTGCCCCATCCCGGGGGTGAGAGCAGGCAAAGGATGTGACTGTGCAACGAACACACCCCAGACAGCTCCGGGACCGGCTTTCCAAATCCAGGGGGATCATTTCCCTCTGCTGCCGGGGGCAGCCACACGACTCCAAAGGGAATCCAAAGCACTGGGATTACTCCTACGATATAAACCTGCTGCGGGGACTACAGGCAGAGCCAGATCTATGTCTTGAGCTCCTCAGTGCTCGAGAAAGCCTTCGGTGCGCTCTGAATCAGCAGCAGCTTTTGCCAGGCACCCTGTCGGTGCAGCACAGCCTGCCCGCCTGGTTTGGGGCACGGCGTGTTTGGACACCCGGCTGCACACTCAGGGCACACCCAAAATCCAACTCGGATAAGGTCCCGGCTGCTAAAGCGCTGCCAATGTGTGAACTGGCTCAGTGGGATGCACGAAATGCGCTGGGACTGCCCTTTTCTCTTTGGTTTATTACAAACAAGTAGAGCTGCCCCGGCTCACCTGCATTTTCTCCTTGTTCTCAGAAAACTGGGATTCAGGCTTTGCGCTGGTGTTACAACCAGAGGAAAAGCATGCAACTTTGACTTTTCACTTATTCCCCTTATTATTCCCTTATTTTCATTATTATTCCTCTAATTTCCCCTGCTTCTTTGGTGCAGAGGACCCGGGCTGTGGTACATCGTGGAGGGGTTTTTAAGGTCCAGCCCCTGCTGTATTTCAGACAACAAACTCTCTGATGCTCCAGCTGTCCCTGTAGGGGGGTGTGGTGACACTGGGGGGTACAGTGCCCCCGCACATGCTGGTGATGTGCCCCCCTAAAGCAGGAGAACAGGCTGTGAAGGCCCCCCGGAGCTCTGTCTGTCACGGCTGAGCAGCGATCCGAGCTCTCCTGGGTGGTGCCAGAGCTCCCTGGAGGGGGCCAGGCTAGAATGAACACCCTGGTGTCTGGGTCAGGCTTGCAGACCTGCTCTGGTCCATCTTCCACCCCCAAAAACAGCATCACTGGGGAAAATGTTTGTTTGGAAACTCCCCTCCGCTCAAGACAATCATGAAGGAGCCTTTACTTTCTGTGAGTTTTCGTGGTCTCCAAACTACATCTCCTTCACCGCATGGAAAAACTGGTAAAACTGATGAATTCTCTGAATCTCAGGCATTTGTTGCTGACTCCCGAGTATTTGTGGGGCGAGGGTTGGCCATGGGCTGTAGGAGAGCCCTCAGATTCCTTCCACCAGATGGTGGCAAACGTGCCTCCCCTCGCAACCCATCCCAGCTCCTGAGAGGAGAAATCACATCCCTCGGAGAATCCACGAGCTGGGAACCACTGATCCCACCCGTCAGTTGTTGCTTTCTGTGACTTAGAGCATAAAAAGGCAGGAAAAATATAAGGATTAAAGCCAGAACGAACACAAACTTTGAAAATCTTGACAAAACTGTTAAAATCCAGGTGCAGGGGACATACCGAAAGTTTTATTCCCACTGGAAGGAGTTCCTGGGATTGCTCAGGAAGCAGATAACTGTGCCCTTTTCCCCTGCCCACATTCACTTTGACTCATCTCCACAGCACAAGTAGAAAAACAGAATAAATCCTCTCAACCAGCACTAACTCGCATCCTAATCACAAAAGATTCTCTAATTACACAGGATTCTCTAATGACAAAGGACTCCTCCCTCTGACTGGGGGCTCTCCTGTCTGAAAACACAGCCCAGGCTTTTGAGTTGCCCTTCGAAGGAACACGGTGATAATTCCGTGGCACCGAAGCACTTAAATTTTGGGGGAAATCCCGGGATTTGCACATTAACACCTTCCCACTCCCAGCTGTCCCAGCACAGCTTGGAACAACAACAGACTGAAGTTTAGGATTTTTGCAGCTTCCTACAGAGGCTGCAATGATAAAACTGATAGAGGAGATAACTTCAGTGACCCAAGATAACTTCAGTGACCAAGGTAACTCTCTGTTCTGCACCAGCACCAGCTTTAAGACCCTTTCAGAGCCATTTCAGGGACCAAGTTGAAACTGTCAGTACAGAAACGCTGACAAAAACAAATCTCAAATGAAGTTACTGCTTGTCCTGGAGCTCCTCAGGCCATCCCAGGAAAGAGAACTGATTTCCTGACACAAAGCACTGCCAAGGGGGGGTCAGCAGCTCCTAAAGCTCGAGGCTTGTGACTGTCTCATACCCATAACTTCCTGAGTAACTGAGCACACAGGAACAATTCTCACCACAGCCTGACTTAAAATCATCCTGCTTAAGCATCTTCAAAGTCCTCAGCGCAAATACCTTTTTTGGGGGGTAATCAAGCAGATCTTTTTATGTACAACAGCACATTTTTGTGTGTTTGTCCTGTAAATACCAAGCTGCCCTGAGCACAAACTGAAAGAATCTTCCCTTGTTGCCAAAAATTCGTCCAAAATGACACATGAACACGTTACAGCCACTCACCAGGTGCCAGGTAACAGGACTCTGACAGGATTCCTTGGGTTTTCCAGGCCCTGGGGCAGCACAGCCCTTTACTGATGCCTCTCCCTGGACTCTTTTTGGCACCTTCTGCCCCTTCTTTAAATGCTGTGAAACCTCCAGGTCCTGAAGGACCAGCAGGTTTCTGCTTCTGGAAAGTGTTGTCATTTGTTGTCAAAATTAATGCAAGGCCCTGCTGGAAGAACTTTGAGCTTAGGGGGGAAAGTATAAGAATCCAGTTGTGATTTTTTTTTTTTTTTTTAGTTTTTTCTTAATAATAAATGTGTCAAAAGGCTGAGGTTCAGTTAAACACCAAAATATTGAGATGCTCGCTCCAATTTTATTTGTTTTCTCATAGAGCCATTGGAAGTTTCCTTATTTTTTGCAGCACTTTCTGTTACATGTAACTTTCCAAGTTACAGCTTGGAGGTAACACCCTTTTTCCCTTTAAGTAAAGCAGAATTTAAGGCTTTTTTCCCTTTCCTTTCTTGAAATAAATGGTCCAGTTCTATTCTGTTTTCTGATTTGACTCCAAGTAACACAAAATCGGGGTCTTTGGGGATTAGAATGTTTTAATTATTGCCATATATGATAAGGATCTTGGATCCTGACAGGTGTTTTTGGCTCCAGGTGTTGCAAACTGGAGGACAGTGAGAAAAAATAAGGTTAGAAGATCTGGATGCAAAGCTCAGCAGTTGGTTTGGAAGCAAATTGGTTCTCCAGATATTTACCTCTAATTCAGCAGTTTTCAGGCCTCAAGAGAGGATGCCATGGCCAAGATTAATCCATGTTCAAGTGAACTAACCCACAGGGAAGGGGTCACTTGACCTCAACTGTGTCATCCCTGAATTACATCATTAATGACCAAAATTTGAAGTACTCATGCAGAATTCCTTCTGCAGCCCACAAATGGAGAGTGATTCACCCCACAGGAACAGCTGGAAGGGCACCTGAATTACCCTGAGGAAGGGTCAGCAGCTGCAAATGGGTGAGAAATTCAAGATTTATCCATTGAGAAGTTCAAAGCACAGGTGACTCCAGCCTCCCACCTCTGGATCTGCACACACCTGGATCCAAGCAGGACTCAGGTAAACCTCAGATTAAGATAAACCAGTTGTAAAAGGGGGTAACTACAGTATTAAACCACGGGGGAAAAACTAGTAAGGGTTTGTATTCATTTTTGGTTTTGGAAAAACAAAAATCATGTTAAAACACACAGGTTGATGTCCAATTAACTGTTCATTTGCAAGGAACACCTGAGGTAACCTCTAGGTGAGTTAATTGGGTTATGAGGGACATAAATACACATTTCCCCCATGGTTTAAATGAAACAGTTAAATTTAGCAAGGTTTGAAGTGGCCTGTGGCTGTTTGTGTAGCATTCCTGTAAGCAGGGCTCATTTCTTGGGAGCAGGGCTTACACAATATCCTCCTGCTGGAAACAAACATCTCATCCAGGGGGTTTAGGAAATAAGGCTCTTGGATAACCTGAGCATCCCACTGGGGCCAAGAGAGGCTGTACTGCATTTCTTAATTCAAAAGGGTGATGGCAAAGGTGGATCAGGCTGAACATCCCTTTAGTTTCAGGCAGCACAGATGGAAAATGGGCAACACTCTCTCCAGGTTTCTTCCCCTGCCCTTGAAGCAGCTCTTGCTGCAGGACTCACCCAGGACAGCTCTCAGGCCCCACAGCAGGAGGATGTAGGAGCAAACAGCTCCTGGAACCCAGCCCAGCTTAAACATCCCCTCACCCAGCCCCAGCCCCTCTTTGCCCTTCAGCCTCCTGTGCACAAGTTAAAAGTCACTTATTACAAACAAGGCTCTTGACTGGCAGAAGTTTAAGGGTTATTTTTCAACCAGGGGAGCAGCTCGTGGGATGGGTGGCAGCTGAACCATGACAAGGCTGCACTTTGTTCTGGAAAGCTGGGAGCAAACACACCCTACCTAACATAGCATGTGGCCATTCTGTCACAGGCATCAGAGCCTGGTGCTCTTTCCCCCAAAATTAGGCTCCAAAAGCAAAGAGAAGGGACTTGAAAGAAGCAGCAAAAAACGCTCTTGTTGGCAACCACTTTGGCAAAGGCAGGATGGTGGTAGAGCAACAGAAAGACCCTTAAAAGCAGCAGAAACCACCTGAGACACACTAAAATCCTCAGGTTAGATCCAGCTTTCTTGCTTAAGCTCAGTACTTCCAAAGCCTCCTGTGTCCAGTGAGAAACTCATGAGGATTAACAGAAATTCCAGGGGTTTCACACTGTAGCCATCTTTCAGCACTTGACTGTAAGTTAATTATTAATATACTAATTATGAACAGAACACAGGAGGATTATCTTGTGTTTTGAATTTAGAGGTTCTTTCACATAAGCAACACCAGGAAGTTGCTTGTTTTCTCTTTCATTTATTTTAACTTCCCAACTAGGAGGACTTAAGAACATCCTCACCTCCCTCCCAAACCATCTTCTGGCAGCTCCTTAAATGTACAAAACCTGACTCAGAAAACCTTCATCACTCCAAATTCTGTTCCTGAAGCACATCAACCATAATTCTAACACTCACTTTCAAATGCTGGTGTGTCCTGCTTGCTCAGTATTTACACCCAGCCCCTTCTTGTGGAGCAAATCACATCTTTAAAAAGAAAACTACTAGAAAAACCAGGTTATAAAGAATCATCTTAGCAAGAAGATGGACAATCTTTTAGCCCTGGGCAGTGATTGTACACAAAACATGGTGCACAGGACAGAAAGGAGATGGCAGAGATCTCTAAGGCTTTCTACACTTTTATTCTTCTCCTGGTCCAACACATCTTCAAGGTCATGTCAGAACAGTCAAAAATTATCTCTGGTGTGTGCAAAATTCAAACAAATTTACACAGATAAAACTGCAAAGGTAAAAACAAACTAAAGGTCAGGGCTTAAAGTATTTCTTCAGAATCCAAGAGGCAACAGTTTGAAAATATGATCCAGACTTTCAAAACAAGCTGCAGTCTTTTTTCACTGGTGAAAGGGTTTATTTGTTGAGGAAAACTAAACGAGGGTCTTTCTGGTGAACAACTTCTTTTTCCCATTTGCTGGCAGACAGACAGACTTGTTCACACATCTCCCCCTCTATGGTCTCTCACTTTGTTACAGCAAAAACCATCTTGACTCTCATCCTGCCCTGGAGAGCACCCTGACATGGATGTGGGATCTGTTCAGGAGCCTGAGCTCAGAGGGGAGAGGGATTTAAAAAGGCTATAAATAGTACACTGCATGTGTCAGGGATCTCCCTCCAGGCCATGGTGTCAGAGCCCCCATAAGTCACTTGGTAAGAGCAGACTCCAGCAAAAGGAGGCATCTCCTCATGGCTCTGAAAAGCCACTGAATTCCCCTCCCAGGATCATTTCCCTCCTTCAGGAAGCCCCAAAACAACTGCTTTGTCTACAACCCACAATGCACAGAAGTGGTGTTGGCCAAAAGCCCTTGGGATGGGAAGAGAACAAAGAACAGGAAGACATTCCTTAATGCCACAGAGAATCTGGACTCAACTGTAGGTACAGCATCCTTTTCTGTGGAATTTCTGCCCACACATCCCAGTCCCATCCCTGCCCACGACTGTGGCTGGCTGGCTGGATGGAGGATGACAACGGGCCCAGGGATGTTCTTACAAACTGATCCATGTTCCAACCAGTGCTCACAGCTGGTCCTGGGTCTGCTTTGGTGATGGAGCAGTTGTCACAACCACAGTGGAAACTGCTTTAGTAGAGCCAGAGACTGTTCCCTGCTGGAGATGAGAGGCTGGAACTGTTTGAATTCTCACCTGTTTGAAATGGAAAACAAAAAAAACAAAAAAAAATCGTGTCAGGAACAACCTGGTGACACAATGATTGCACTTGCATTGTGCTCTGGTAAATTATCTGTTTCTGCTGCCAACAAAACCTCAGTTACATGAACCAAACAAGCACCAGAACACCTCAAGAGCAGAATCTGTCACAAGATCACTCCATCCATTGTCCACGTGGGATGGTGGCAAGAGATTTCCAGATTACAGGGGAAGGCTTAAAAAACTAGTTTGAATAAAAATCGATGTATCAGCTGCTTTACAAGTTTTCAGGACTTGGATCCATGGGATTCCTCACTTCTATAGACTTGTTACTCTCACTGCACCTCTTAATGCAGATTAATTCTTTGGAAGTACAGAACACTAAGTTTCCAGGCAGAAAGATGGATATGCAAAGAAGGCAGTGTGATTTCTTCAAGAAACAGTGACCCACAGAAACCAAAGCACAAAGCACTACAGAAAGAGCCAAGTACAGAAAAACAATCCTGGACTGGGATTTTTGGGGACATTTTTGGTTTTACATTAATTATAATATCAGTGCTTCAAAAACATTTACAAACCACATGTGGGCCTGGGGAAGATGATGGATTTCATGTGTTTAATGCAGACACTGCAGCCAAGCTGTATGTGCCTGTTCTTTTTCTGGAACCCCATGGATCAGGTGTAAAGTCCTCATGGAGATGTTAAACCATAAAAAAGCAAATCAAATGATCATTCTGGGTGCCCCTACCTGCGTGGCCTGGCCTTGCTGCTGCAGCTGCTGCAGTTGCTGTGCAGTCAGAAAACTCACGGGCTTGTTCCCAGCAATCAGTTTAGTCCCTGCTGGCATCGTAGTCAGGATGATATTTCTACCTAATCCACTGATGCTGAGGGGAAATAATTGTTGGAAGGTTAGTCAACAGCACAGCAGACTCATAAAACTGTTCCCCAGTTGCTCAGATTATAGTTCTTGCCTCATTTACTCATGATTTTAAGTAGTGGAGGTTTTTTCCCTCAAAGAAACTGGTAAATTCACAAGTGACAAATTTATGCCAGTGTTTTATCACTGAGAGGGAATTAACTTACCACCCCAGTTACACCCTCTGACTCTGGACTGTGCAAATCACTGAGTTATTCTGATCAGACCTGAACCTTTCTCAATGCAGAAAATAGCTGAGCACTCACAGCCTTGAAATATTAACTAAGGCAGATACTACCAGAATTCATGGAAGAATAAACAAAAGGCTTCAAGATCTGAATGCCAGAGGAATTTTAACACTTCCACAGCTTCCTGAATGGAGAGATGGCTTCAGAGGATGTATTTTTTTCAGTGTGTCACTGGGTTAATTCTTGCTCACACAGAACTAATCTAACAGCTGTTTTCAAGGCAAAGAATGGTTTTCTTTGGTGTGATTTCCTAGAACCTACATCCCAGGGCACCTAAATAAAGACAATCATCTCACTGCAGCCCCCTCATTCACTCAGTTCCATGCAGCTAGCTAACAGGCTGCAGGCCTGTTCCAGCAGTGAGTGAGCAGAGGATGAACACAGGCCTCCCCCAGCCTGACTCCAGAGCAGAGCCATGGGATGCAAAGCACTCACTTGGCCCCGAGGTTGCCCTTGATGATGGGGGCAGTCACCACGCTCTTGCCTTTCACTGGCTGGCTGATCACTGACAGAGGCACCGTGATCCGTGCTGGGAGCTTGCCCTGGGGAGGGAAGGAACACATGGGGAGCTGAGCAGACACACAATCCCCACTCAGCAGCTCTGGGAGAACAAACCACCAGCGTTTTGCTGATGGAATCTGAGCTCCATCTCAGGCTCCTGAAATTCCACCTCCATCTCATTCACTCCACAGCTGCCTGAGCCCACGTCATCTGTGCACCACAGGATCCAGGACTGTTATCCTTAGCAAACTACCCTGGTGTCAGTTAGCTTATGGAACTGCCACGGTGCAGTTTACGGTGCATTCAAACAGCATTAGAGGGGGATATTGCTAAAAAGGTAATACAAGCACTTCTAGTTCTGAATGTCCTGACACCATTCCAAGGGAGATTATTCCAAAGGTGTAGGGACTTTAGATACACCAAGTTTCTCTCATTCACTTGCAGGAGGGGATAAGGGAAAAAGTATCTGATTTTTTGGGGACATTCATCTGCAATTCCAACACCACGAAATAAGCTGCAGACCCACATTCAGGACTGAAGCTGTGGCTGCCCCATCCCTGGAAGTGTCCAAGGCCAGGCTGGATGGGGCTTGGATGGTGTCCCTGCCCATGGCAGGAGCGAGATGATCCTTAAGGTCCCCTCCACCCCAGACCACCCTGTGACCGTGCCACGTTCAGTCTGACGTTTGCAGCCATAAACCACGAGCACACTCTGGCCCTCCCCTGCCTCCCCCCGTGCAGGGGCAGCCCAGCCTCACTCACTGCCTGGGAGGTGGACACCACGGTGGTGCTGACGGGGACCTGCCGCACGGCAGTGGCCGCAGTGCCGATGGTGATGGGGGTCCCCGCGGCTCCCGAGGCCACGGCCACCGCCTTGGACACCGTGGCACTGACGGTGGGCAGGGACACGGCCGGGCTGTGGGCGGTGCCAGCCACGCTCACCGCCGGGGGCTTGGCCTGCGTGGCCACAGTGATGGTCTGCCCGGCCTTGGGGGGCATCACCCCCAGCCCCTGCACGATCCTGATGGTGGCGGCTGGCTTGGCCTCCGCGGAGGCCGCCGTGGCGATGGCTTTGCCCTTCTGCTCTGCCACGGCCATGCCCAGGGCGGGCATCAGGCGGAAGCCGGAGCTCCCCGGCTCCGCAGCCTTCAGCTCCGGGGTGACCTTGACCACGGTGCTGCCGGCGGGGCTGGAGCAGGCGGCCGTGGCCGTGCCGCCCTTGGCCGGAGCGTCGGCGGCGGGCGCGGGGCTGGAGGTGACGTGCAGGGTGGCAGAGATGCCTTTGCCGGCGGCGCCGCTCCCCGCGGCCGCCGTGAAGAGGTCCTGGGTGAGCTTGACGGTGGTGACCTGGGACTTGGCCAGCGTGGCCATCATGTCCGGGGTGATGCGCAGCACCGTCTGCCCCTTGGCATCCGTGGTGATGGAGGAGGGTGGCAGGCGCAGCACGTCCTTGCCCTGGATACGGAAGTTGGTGGCTGTGAGGGGGATGCCACTGCCAGCCTGGGCCTTCATGCCAAGTTGTCCTGTAATGGCCACCTGGGAGACACCGGAGAATGGGCTCTGTCAGCCCAAGGCACACTGGGAGCAGAACTTCCCGACGGGATGATGTTTGCTCCCGGCAGAATCCAAGGGGAGAGACACTGGCACCCAGTGAAAACACTTGTGGTTGTGTATCAGATGGCATTCCCAAACCCACATAAAATACGAAACACTGTGGTGTTGGCTTCCTATCCCATGGTGTTCCCAAACCCACATAAAATAGGAAAGAAACACTGTGGTGCTGGTTTCTTTTTCAAACAAGATAAAGGAGGGATCAACCTGTGTAAATGGTGAATTAAAGTACCTGCACAAACACATCTTTCAGCTGTACATGAAAACAGGTCCCAAACACACCAAAACCAGCAATGCCTAAATGTGCCCACTCCAGAACTCCCATCTGTCCCAACAAACCCCCTTGTCATGAAGCCCAACTCCTTGTCCCTCCCTCACTCTCACCTGCTTGATGATGTTCTGGCCAGCCACATTCTGGATGACAGTGGTGGAGGAGGTGCTGGCAGCAGAGCTGCCCGGGGAGCTGGTCACTGGCTTTCCAGCAGGGCTGGGAGCTGTGGGCAGCCCTGCCACAGTGATCCCTGCCTGTCCTGCCACGGGGCCTCCTGCTCTCTGCACCTGCACAGGGCTGCTCTGGGCTTTCACTGGCAGAGTCATCACAGCCTACACAACACAGGGAGGAAGCCTGTGAGCACACTCATACAGGAGGAACAATCCAATAGTTGTTCTTTGCATTGTGAGTTCAGGGGGGATCTTACTGCTCTCTACAACTACCTGAGAGGAGGTTGTAGTGAGGTGGGGGTTGGTCTCTTCTCCCAGGTAACAAGAGACAGGACAAGAGGAACTGGCTTCAAGTTGTACTGGGGAAGTTTAACTTGGATATTAGGAAAAAAAAAAATCACAGAAAAGGCCCTAGGAATGTTCAAAAAACATGTGGATGTGGCAGTTGAGGACATGGTTTAGTGGTAAACATGGTGGTGGTGCCAGATTTATGGTTGGACTTGATCTTGGAGGACTCTTCCAACTGTAATGACTTTTTATATAATACTCAGTTTAATGATGCCAAATAAATAACCAATGGGGTAAAACCAGAGCACTGAATATTCAAACTGCTGCTGTGCTCCTGCTCTGCAGTCACTGCATGCTCAAGTGAGCCCAGACTCCTGTGCACACCTCAAACCACCCCAAGAAGTCAGCTTAGATGGCAGAGCCCACTCCAGGCAGCCCCACTCACCTGAGGGAGCCCTTTGGTTTGCGTGGCCGTAGCTGGAACACGGATCTGAGGCACTGATGTGGGTGGCTGCTGCTGCTGCTGCTGCTGCTGTTGCTGCTGGGTGCCCCCGGGCGCTGGCTGGGCCACAGCTGGCAGGCTGGACTGGGCAGTGACCACCCGAACCTGGGGCAGCCCCGAGGAGCCCCCGTGACCCACCACCCGTGGGGTGGGCACTGGCCCAGGCTGGGTCTGAGGGCTCTGAGCTGTGGAGAGCAATGTGCCCAGCTGTGGCATGGTGGGGGATGAGACCAGAAGGACACTGGGGAAAGAGAGAGCCAGGAGGTCAGCAAAGGAATGGAGGAAATTTGGAGAGTCACAGAATGGTTGAGGTTGGAAAAGATGTCTGAGATTGTTGAGCCCAAGCTGTGCCCCATCCCCTCCTTGTCCCCAGCCCAGAGCACTGAGTGCCATGTCCAGTTGTTCCTTGGACACCTCCAGGGATGGGGACTCCAAACCTCCCTGGGGAGCCCCTTCCAATGTCTAATCACCCCTTCTGTGAAGAAATTCCTCCTCCTGTCCAAACTGAGCCTCCCCTGGCCCAGAGCCTGAGGCCATTCCCTCTCCTCCTGTCCCTTGTTCCCTGGGAGCACAGCCCAACCCCCCTGGCTCCCCCCTCCTCTTACAGAGAATTCCAGGTCCCTCCTGAGCCTCCTTTTCTCCAGGCTGAGCCCCCCCAGCTCCCTCATTCCTGAATTGCACAAATCACTGGAAAGCAACCCCTGACATTCACTGTGACACAGCAGTACCTCTGGCTGGGTTTTGCTGGCTCTGGCCCAGCACTGGACACACTCTTGCTGACTGCAGACACTGGAGGGGGTGAGATGGGTGTTGGTGGCACTGCTGGTGCAGTTGGTGTCACAGGAGTCACCGGAGTTGGTGGCATGCTGGAGTCACTGAGGCTCAGCTGGCTGGGCTCTGCTGTGCTGCTGGGGAGGGCTTTCACAGCACCCTCCTTGCTGCCTGACTTCTGCAAAGGAACCACGCCCAGACTCACAAAAACTGGCATTGCTGCACCCAGGGGTGGGCTGAGCACTCCAAGCCCAGTTCTGTGTGGTTGGGAATGATGGAATCAAACATGACTGACTGTCTGCCCTCCCAACTGCAGCTGTGGAGGAGCTGGGGTGCTTTCAGGGAAAAGTGCACCTCACCTGTGACAAACATGCACATTTCCACCTTGGTTAATGTGCCAGCAGCAAGTGCTTTAGAGGTATTTGGTATCAGGAACAACAAAACACATCCAAACGCTGACAGCTCCAGCACAGTAAGGGGGAGAGCAGATGTGTTTCACACCCTCTGCTACAAATTAACCTCAAAACTAGATCTGAAAAACCATCCCTGTGATAGGAAGCACAAATTAATTCCATTGCCTTTTCTGCTGAGATGACAAGGATAACCCAGAGGAAGCTGGGTGGAGGAAAAGCTCCCTCTTGCCCTCTTTACTTTGTGCACTGGTGCCAGGCCAACACTGACATTCATACGCATCAGGAATTCCTAACTCAAACATGTGGGAATTTTCATCACCCGCCACAGATGCAGAATTTATGGATTAAATTAAGCCTTGTCTTCCCAATCCCAAAAGCAGCTGTGCAAACCTGAGCAAAGAAATCTACCATTTTGGCTGGAGGTTTTGGCTTCTGAAGAGCTTTCTTGGCCTTTGCTGCAGCAGCCTGAGCGTGATGGATCCGTTCTGCAAGGACAAATTAATGCTTAGAGCTCCTGAACACAAGCAAACTCATTTAAGGAAGAGGCTAATTAAGAGCTGCAAACACTTCACACAGTGAACTCTTCACACAGGAATTAAACACACAGTGCAGAAGTCCACAGAAAAACACCATGTAAAATTAGCCAAATAGGCTGAAAATAAGACTGATAAGAACATACACCTGCAGTTCTTGCTGACACTTTCAACACTGCTCTGCAAGCCTGGATTTGAAGGGCTGAGTGACAAATTAATGCCCATTATCCATCTGTGCTGAAGGGGATCAAGAGATTGATGGACATTTTCAGCTCTGCAGGGACCCCCAAGGCTTACCAAACTCCTCCTCACTCCTGTCCCGGTGCAGGTAGATCCACAGCTTGCGCCCAATGTCGTATTTCACACAAGGGTCCTTCTCATAATGCAGTCGGTCCAGGGCACCACTGACAACTGTGTTAACCTGGGAGTCCAGAATCCACACATTACAACGTGGCCCTGGCTGGGCTGGCCAAAATTCATGAAAGGAAAAGGAATCCTTGTGGTATAAAACCTGAGTAAGCTGTGAGCAATCTCCATCTTAGTAGGAAGCGACTGAGAGCAGATGTTGCAGCACAGGGTGCTGTTTGCCATCTTGGATTAAATGGAGCTTCCAAAAAGCTGAAAGCTGGGCTGCTTTTGAATCTAAATTTGAGCAGCTCTATGACACAGTGGCTTTTCTAGCTGTTTTTTTTCATCAGCCACAGCTGGGTGCAGATTAACAGCAGCTCATAGTCCAGCTCCCTTTTGCTGATCACAGCAGCATAAAATTACTGGGCCTTACCCACTGGATACTGTGCAGTGTGTTTTTAGGGGAATCTGGGGCCAGACACAACATCCGACTTACCTGAGCACTAGTGACATCTGGAGCAAGGAACTGGGAATCTTTGAGCAGCTCACAGATTTCAGCACGAGTTCCTTCTCCATTAGGAAGGCGAGCAGCAGCATCACGGACTGGAACACAAAACCTGAGCTTGAACTCCCAGTTTTAACTGGGCAGCTGGATCCAGGTACTCCAGCAGATACATTCTGGGACTGCTCTATCACCCCTACTCTCACAATCTATTTACTCACCAAAATCTAGTCCCTAAAATCCCTCAGAAATACAAGCAGGGATTATAATGCACTACTTTAAAGTGCATCAACTGTGCCAGCTTTGTGCTAGGAGTGGTGAACTCCAGAAACAGCACTCAAACCCTAACACACATTCCTCACCTCACTGTTTGCAGGGTCAGGAGGGGGAGTATTCTTCCTATTTAAAATCAATTTTTTTGGCCATCACCTTACCAAGGGACAGGATGGTGACGTAGGCCGGTCTGTCTGAGCGCAGCAGGGAATGTTCCCGGGCCTTGTTTAAGGAGGTTTCCTTGTCAAACACCCCCTTCACGGGGCCAACCACCGACTCGAAGCCGTGCATGCGGAAGGTGAAGGCCTTGTGGGGCTGGCTGTACCGGTACCGCTCCTGGGGGGACAAGAGCACTGACAGCAGCACCAAACACCCACACAAGCCTGCCCTTGTAAGTCATTGTCCTTCCCTAAAGAAAGCTTTTTTAAATCAAAGGCTCAATCCCATGCCCAGCAAACGCTCCTTCTCCTTTCTCCTCTGATCCAGCAGAATTTACCCTGGATGTCACACAGCACACAGGGAAAAGAACCCCCATCATGTGTTTATCCTGTAATTCCCACTTGCACCTACTACAGACAATAGTTCAATGTATGGGTGCACTTATTGTCACTTATTTTCTACTTGTACTCATACATGCCCAAAAAATAGAGACAAGTTGTCCTCCTGTGCTGGGGGAGGGAAAAGGAGACAGAAATGCTGACACCACCAATTTCAATTAATTTTGCCCAATACCCACTGGAGCAGTTGTGTTGTCAGCAAGTTTTATGTAAGGCCAAGAAGTAGGGAAAAAACCCCTAATCCTTCACATTAACAAAGTCTGAGTAGAGCATAAAACTGCCATCCCACACAAAATCCTCCTGTTTCAGTGGCCAACTGCTTTAACATGTGCCTTTAAAATAAGATTTTCTTACCTGCTCCTGAAAGACCCGTTTCTCCTCTCCAGTGCTAGGCCTGACTACATAGTCAGTCCTTCTGAAACAAAGAGCACTATCAGTTCTGAGCCCACAGCAGTCTTAGACTTCCCAAAAGATTAGCCACCTCATCCTCCTGCAAATTCTTCCCAACAAACTCTGAAAGCATGAGTAAGTCCTGCAGAGACCTTCCAATGTGCACCTGAGGGCAAGCAAGGACTGCAAATAACCTCATTATCAGGACCTAAATTTGATTAAAGCTTTGTCTGGTAATATATGAAAATTTAGAGAAAATAAGTTGACTTTATGAAGTCCAGTTACTGCATCCATAAAATCAGACTACAGAGTTTCCTCCTGCCCCTGTTTTATTTTAAGCTCAGGAGGCACAAGAACCAAACTTCCCAAGTTCAGCAGCACTGCAAAAGCCTTCAGGCAGGGTTATAGACTTACACTCTGGGCAGTGGCATGGCATCAGAGCTGTCTTCATTTTCCTATGGAAAAAGAGGGGATTATCAGTGTTGGATAGAACTCCAGAGTTTTGTGCTGTTAGAAGGTGGTTTTTGTCTGACTCACTTTGAAAAAAGTCTGGTCTTTGGTCTCCAACCAGAGATGAAACAGTGCTGCCAATTCCTTTTCATGATCTTGGAAGGTACCTAATAAGAAATCAGGAAAAATTAGAAGTGTTAATTGTTACAAAGCCAGTTGCTTGTACCTCCCAGTCATCTCTGCCCAGTACCTAAAGGAACACAAACACAAGACATCTGTCATTCAGTCAGTGTGAGCCTGAGCACACGGATCATCAATTTGTTCTTTGGTTCCCACTTTTAAAAATTGGAATGTATCACTTTACACCACATAGAAGCTTCATTCATTTGTAATTGCAATAATTAATAATTAGTCTGAGTAATGAGAAGGTAGGCTCTGCAGAAGGAAAGGTGTTCAGACGTGTTTGTCAGCCAAAGAAATGCAGCCCAGTGCCTTTGCTCATGGGCTCTGTCTGCTGCTGTCTTGTGAAAACCTCAAACTCAAAACATATTTTAGCTCAGCTACAAGAGCAAAAAAGGCCTAACCAGGGAATCAACAGCTCTGTTTGTGCTGCTCTCCAGCCTGCAGCAAGATGAAAAGGAAAAATCCCAGATTAAAAAGCAAACCTGTCCTAGACTAGAAGCCATAGAAGGGCACAAGGTACTCACCAAGCAATTTCCACTGCTGAGTTTTTTCCTTGAATTCAACAAAAGGAGCATCTGCAATGAAAGATGCACACATCAGAGCCATCATGCAATTGTCCAAGCCCCAGACCCTGCTGTGGTAATGCAAGTTGTCAAGTTATGCTCCCAGTGACAGAGCATCTGAAATGATTATGTAAGGGCATCTCTAAATTTATCCTTGCCCAAAGGGAAGGTGAGCATTTCAGAGTGGAAAGAACAGAACAGGATAATGAGCCTTCCATCAACAGGCTGCCAGAGAGAGTCTGTTCATGCTGAAAGGCTCCAGGGATTGTTCCTGAGCTCATGGGAAGCAAACCTGAGATTTCCAGCATCCACCAAAAAACTTGCTGCAAAGGGCACTACAACCTGTCTCTGCCTTTAGAGCTCCCCACTAAGGAACTCAGAACACAGAATAATTCACTTTGAAAGGGATGCCTGGAACTCAGCTGGTCCAAGATGGGCCAACTTCCAGTGGATTGCTCAGGACATCAGGTAGTTTATTTTTTATTATCTCCAAAGACTTTTACACTATGGGTGAAGAGACTGATCCCTCCCTGCTTCAAGCACCCTGCTCTGAACAGGAGAAACTGTCTGTCTAGAGGCAATTTCACACATATTTTCACATCTTTGGGAATCAATCTTATCTACTACTCCACATGCGAAACAAGCCAACCACAACCAGCACATGTAAGTCATAAAGTTTGTCACAGAAATGCTGTCAGCAACACAATAATTCATTGTGGTGATGAATTAAAAGTTAATTTGAGTTATAACATAAATCAGCACTGATTAGAACAGAGGAACAAGCACCATTAGTATTTTTAACTGCTATTCTTACCTCTGCTGTCACCTGCCAGGTACTGCAAGGCAGGTAAAACCAGTTCAGACCAGTTAGGGGCAAAGGAGAACCAGTTATTTAGTGCACTGGCATGAGAGGATTGCCAATCAAGAACTTTATCTTCAAGCTGGAGAGGAAAAAGAAATATTTTATTAACGATCCCACACTTTAAACTGTGACTGTTTCCCAGCCAAACATATTCAGGAGACAGATTTTTATGTATGTAAAAAAAAAAAAAATCACCTTTTTCAAGTAACTGTAACTTGGTACTTTAAATAAACACTTCCCCATCTCTGCCCTTCATATAAAGGATATATCTAACCGTGATCTACAGAATGACTTACAGATTCAACTGACTAAATTTATGAAACATGTAAAAACCAGAATGTGGAAGCACTCCTACAGGGTTTAATTTCTACAATATGTAATCTACAGCTTAATACAATTTACAGTAGGACAACTCTGGAGAAAACTCCCTATTACACAGCTGTAAAGCCCTCTATCTTTTAATTTGGCTTCCTGCAGAGATTCCCAGATAAGTGGGTGGCTCCTTACCACAGAGAGAGTAGCAGGTCCTTCCAGATACAGTATCTCCAAAAGGAGGGAGAAGAAGCTGGATGATATTTCATTTATTTCCAGGCATGGCTTAATGTCTTCAAGAGGTCTTCAAATGAAAGAGGACACAGAGTAAGTTCCCTGAGTAAATATTCACCTCCATATACAAAGATGAACACCACACATTTCCCACATCCCAAACTGCACAAAACCAGAGCCTGCAAGTCCCACAAGAATCTGAGCTGTAACATCTGCTGCTCCCTCCACCTGTGCAAGGTGCTCAGGGCCCTCTGCAGCACTTACTCCTCTTTGATAGATGACAGAGGCAGGGGGGAAAGATCCTGGGACATTGGTGGGATTCCATCTGCATTGCCAAGAGAGTCAGCCAAATCTTCCACCTCGGTTTTAATAACCTTCAGCTTCTTTTTCTTCTTGTCTTCCTTTTCTTTCACCTTTTTCTTGAGGGTTGCAAGGTCATACAAGGCTTTAGAGGTGACAAAAGGTGAAAAGAACAATCAGAAACCTTCCTACTGTATTTCAATCAGTCATAAGCTCCCTATTTAAATATCTATCCAGAAATGTATGTTGTGTGCACTTGTTCCCATGTCTTTCATTCCACTTTCCCAGCTGCTGCCATGAATCTTTATTTTTCCCCAACATATATGAAACTAGAAAGGCAAAGGAGCCCCTGACCTGCCAAGGAGCCTTTCCTGCCTGCATTCACTCGAGTCATGATGTCCTCCAGAGTCAGGTCTGTTGTGACCAGATCAGGGTGATCCTGCACAGGACAGTGGGACAGAAATTAAACTGGGAAAGGACAGTGTTAAAACAGCAACAAGGGGGAAAAAGTACCCAAGTTCTCAAATGCCCAAACTTACCCAGGATCAGCTTATACAATTAGTTACTGCAATAAAAGCTGGCAAGTCTTTTAACCCTGAAGTCCAAAGTTTTGTCTCCCCGAAACACGTAAATAAAATTACAAAATCCTTCTAACCAGGAGCTGCATCTCAACACTGACAATTAAACCCAGGCTGTGATAAAGGGCTGAGGGGTGGCTGCACACGAAGAGCAGCATATTGAACTTTCTGGCTAACAGAGAAAAGCCTGCAGAATGCAGTCCCACCCCCCAGAGTTTCTGACATCTTACAGGCTGACGTTTTCTTTTCTCGTGGTGCTTCTTCAACATCATCTTCAAATCACTTTCCCCAAGTTCTATCTTGTCTGTAATGAAAAAACCCCAGAGATTATTTGCAGTTCTTCACTATTGTTATTTTACAATGCCATTTCCTATCAATTCCCACTTCCAGCCATCTCCAGATTTCAGGAACTCGTTTTTCTTGCCATTTCGATGCTACCTTGGACCATCAGTTTTCATTCCTGATTCAAGCATGGAAATGTAAAGAAGCCAGAACCAGCTTGGAGGGTTTGCAGACTTCATTACAGTCACTTTAGGAGGGCTTCCTAAATGTTTTGAACTGGACTATGCCAATACTTCAACCATTAAAAGTAAAATACAACAGAGAAATCAGTAGGATCACACAATCTGTGATCCCTGGGTTAAAATGCTACTGGGAGAGACAAGCCCACTATTGTAGAGACTGCAAAAATGAAGCATTTCAAGTTTTCCCATCAGACAACAGATTTTTCAAGCTGATTTCTGGCAGGGTCTCAAGGTAATTCCCCCTCCCTACATCTGTACTGACCCCTGGGTTGGTTCCCACCTGCTGTTTTCATGTCCAGGGTTGACAATGTGGGGATCACTCTCAGGGGAACTGGTGGACTTGAACAACGTGCTGGAGAACTTGGGGGCCAAGAGATGAGTTCTACAACAGAGAAACAGATTTACCTGTGCAGGACCCCCCCCAGTCTACATCACCCTGCTCCCTCCCATCCACAGGAGCACAGCCAGCAGAGCTGGAGTGCACATCCCAGCCTTCTGTCCAAGACTGTCCTCACACCAAAAATGTGTCTTTCTCTATTCACAGCTCGAGTCTTTAGTCCAGCCCAGGGCATTACCTTCTTCATCAGAAGACAAGGCAGTGTCTCCACACTCCTCTTTCACCTCCCTCAGGATCTTCAGGTAGCGCCGGTGTGTCCGTCTGTCCCGCTCCTCCGAGTCGTACGTGGGGGGGAAGTGCCTCCTCCTCAGGGTCATGTCAGGGCCTCCCTTCCTGGCCAATTCCAGCAGGTGCTGGAAGAAGAGATTCATGTGGCATCAGCTCTGGCAGCTGTGGTGCTGTAAGCCAGGACAGGGCAGCTCAGCCCAGCTCCTTCCAGACAGGTTCCCACGTGGAGACGGTGCTGTCGGCACCTCAGGTCTCAGGAAGGGAACCCCTGGGAAGGGTCAGGATGTGCCACATGTGGGATTTTAAACCCAGCGTTTCAGACCATCAGGAAAGCAAAGCAAAGTCTCTGCACCTTCATCTGCACACACAGATACCTGTTATTTCATGGGGACTGATGAGAACTTAACCACTGGTGTGAGATGCAGTTTCCATGCCAAGTGTGTAACACAGACATGGAATATTGTCTCATTTGAAGAAAACATTTTACCCCTCATGGCTACAGAGGAAATAATTTCCTATGTATTCCCTACTGTTGCCTAGTGAAGCTGTGGCTGCCCCATCCCTGGAAGTATTCAAGGCCAGGACCAACCTGGGCTAGTGGAAGGTGTCCCTGCCCATGGCAGGGGGTGGAACAAGATGAGCTTTAAGGTTTGTTCCAGCCCAAACCCTTCTGGGATTTTACTGTAGCCATTTTATAGAGACTTCCACCTTCATCCCTACATCCCATATGCTGCAATGTCTAAATGCAGTGAAAGATAAGTGAGCAAGTATTCACAACAAGCTCATTCCAGCTGGCAGCAACTACTAGACAACAGTACCCACAGAGGGAGAATTTGTCAGAATTTGTACCTATTCTAGGCCCCAGAGTGGCACAAATGGGAGAAAACAACTTTTTAACAGGACAGCAAGTTGTAAAAGGGCAAATGCAGGCAGCAGGGACGAGGTGGACACGTTAAACAGACCTACAAACCCCGAAACCCACGGACACAACGAGCCTGGTGCTCCCTCTGGGCAAACCAGGACGCCCAGCTGTGGGAATGTTCTGTGGAGCCCAAAGGAGAGCAGGGCACACTCACGTTGCGGGAGGCCAGGACCTGCTTGAGCAGCCTGTAGAAGTACTGCTGCTGTGCCCGCAGGTACCGCTTGTACTGGGACTTGTAGCACAGCTGCCGGTACTTCACCACCTCGGGGTTGAAGTGTCCGTCTGCAACAGGGAGAAAACACCCTCTTTAGGCCTCATTCCCAGCCCAGAGCTGCCCCCTCCCAGCCCAGCCAGCAGCTGTCTGACCCCTGAACAGCTTCTGGGCGATGTGCAGGGGGTTCCCGAAGCGGAAGTTCTCTCCCTGGAACAGGGCCTGGATCAGCCGCTGCTGCTGCTCCCGGTTGTTCTCGGGGAAGTGGGGCAGGAATTTCCTCAGGTGCTCCTGCTGTGCCTCTGTCAGGACCTCCTGCCACGTGGACAAGCTGACAACCTCGAAGAAGATCTCGGGCTGAAGGAGGTGAGAGATAAAGAGAGGAGAAAACATAGCCAGGACTTGGCAACTTGGAGGGTTTGGGTGGAGCAGTGACAGCAGCCACGAGATGGGGACACACCACACACAGCACCAAAGGGACAGCAGAGGGAATTACAGGTGCTGCCAGCAACAAGAAAATAAACCCCACGCTGGCAACAATTTTCTTAAAGGCAGTTTTGAAGCAATAACAAGAACTGATACAAAAGATGTTTTCCAGAGCCCTTTCTTGCGACCTTTTCCCACACACGCCTCCCCTCTTGCCAGCTCCGTGAGCCCCCCAGAGGGAGTTCTGGACGCCCAGGGTGCAGGGTGTGAGCACACTCACGTCCTCCAGCAGGTCCTCGGGCAGGCTGACCCTGGTGGAGCCCAGCATGCAATCCTCCATGATCCGAGAGCCCCCCTCCAGCTCCAGGGGATCCGTCAGCATGTGCTCCAGGGAATCCATCCTCCTGCACCGGGACGAGGAAAACCCTCAGCAGCCCCAAACCCCAAACCCAGACGCTCCCAAACCCCAGGGTGAGGAGCCAGCTGGGAGGGGTGGTTGTTGTTGAAGTGCAAGGTGTGGCATTGGGCTGCAAGACAGAAACATATATAATATGATTTTTATACATATATATATATATATATATACACACATACACACACAAAAAAGATTTACTCTTCAATCACAAGCTAACAGAGCCCTCACAGGGTTGGGCTGTTTGGCTGTTCTTCCCCCCTGGAAAAGCCCTCACCCTTTTCCAGACTGGGAGCACCGGGCAGCACAGCGGACCCCACTCGCTCCCCACCTGCAGGAGCTGCTCGCAGCGCTGCTGAACGCCACGGAAAGCTCCCTGAGCTTAAACCCTGAGCGCGGTTTGAGGGGGATAAAACCCAAGGTCGGAGCTGTCGAGGGTCCCACGGGGAGGGACAGGGCCGAGCGCCCCGGGGCGGCCGCGGGCCGGGACACAAAGCATGAGACGCGCGGGAAGAGTCGCGGGGCAGTAAAATCAAGGGGTGAAGAGGGGCGAGAGCGGCCAAAGGCGGGGAATGGCGGGGGCTCCAGCCGGGGAATGGCGGGGGCTCCAGCCGGGGAATGCCGCGTTCCGTACCCTCACCGCGCCGGACCCAGGCGGAAGGCGGCGGGAGCTGCGCGAGCGGCCGGGCCCAGCGCGCCTGCGCGCGGCCGCCCCTCAGGCCGCCATGACGGGCGGGACCGCCCTGCCCTGAGTCATTAATGTTTAATTAGCCGGTCAGACCCTCCTTCCCTCTTTAAATTATTAATATTTAATTAGTCTGTCAGACCCTCCTCCCTCGGCCTGTCCGTCCCGTCACATCCCGGCACCGACTCCTGGGATTTGTGGAAAGCTGAGTTTGGAATTCCAGGCTCAGGGAGAAAGTGAAGTCCCTCAAAAAAAATAACGCATTCGTGGAACTCCGAAGCCACGGATCGGGCGTAGATTTCCATCCGGCTTGATGGCAATCCTGCTATTACATCATGGATATGCCGTGCTAATATTATTGTATTTTAAACCTTAATAGAGCAAGTTTTGAAACAGCAAACAGGAAAACCCCTCCTGGGTGTCCCCACCTTTACCCACTGCCTGCGACCCTGAAGGACTCCCAGCAAGAGTTTATTAATAAAATTGTGACAGGTTGAAGTTCGAGGGTTGCTGGTGATTGCAAACTGTGCTAATTCAAAATACACAGACAACCTCTAATCCCTGACAAAAGTCGATTTAAGGAAATCACAGTGTGGTTCTTTATCCAAATTCATCCCATCCACTGATCCCAGAAATTACAACTGAGTCTTCCCCAACTTCTCCCCACTCTTAGCTCACTTTTGTACCATTTCTTCACATTCATGTGACTTTAGTGACACATCTTAGTGAGTGGTGGTCGTACCCTGGGGACGGATCTCTTGGGGTGGGCACACACACAAGTCCAAGGAGAGGGACTGCACCACAATTGCTGATTCCACAGCAGCACATCTTCCCTTATCCCTTGGTTTTCAGCTCCTCTGGGGTTGAGCAGCTGGAGAATACCACCAAGTTCCCTCCTCTGTGAGGGTTTTGATAGAGCCACTGTGCTCCACCTTCCCTTTAGCCCCTCTGTGTTCCATCCAGGGAGCAGCAAATGTATTTTTCCTTGTAACCTCCTTACCTTTATCTTCCCATCTACCCACACTCCACTTCCCTCACCCCCACTGAACAGACCAGTCATCACAAGTGTTAAAAAAAAAAAAAAAAAAAAAAAATATTTATTCTTTTCAGGGGTTTTTTGTTGGTTTTTTTTTTTTTTACACCTGCCAGGTTGCACGAGACTCTGAACACAACAACAGTCACCAAATGTACAATAAACATCCACAGTTAAATAAGAGGTGGGGCCCGAGCAGTCCCAGAGGTGCACAGTCAGGGGGTGTGGGTTGGGATTGTTTTCTTTTTCCTCCAGGAAAATACAGGATATGTCCCAAAACGCCTCCAAGGGACAGAATTAGAACAGAATCTCCAAGCAAAACACAGATCTTACAGGCAACTGAGAGGACTCTGGAGTTACACTCCTGTGGGACACGACTGGAGAGATCTTTGGGTTGTTTAAAAATAATAATAATTACACATCCTATACCTTCTGCACTGCAGAAATGGGGAAAAAAAAATCCATGCAGTCTTTGCCTTTTTCTTTTTTGCCATCTGTGCAACTTCCTTACTTTGGAAGGAAAATTCACAGTACTTCCATTTCCAGGGATGCTTCTTCTACAACAAGGCATTAGTTTAACTTGGGACACTTGGAATCACTTCACGTGTGTCAGACCCATGGCCTGACCAGCTGCTGCTGCTGTGGGACAGAGCAGAAACTTTGGTGAGGAAGATCTGAGTTCAGAGAGGCTGTTTTAAAATGGCTTTTCCATTGTAGTTTTCTGTTTTAAAGGACTGGTACAAACAACTGTCTTCATTCATATGAACTGTTCCAACAAAGGTCAATGGAGCAAAAGAGTTTGGAACACCATTAATGGGAATAAGTTGGATGTTAAATATTGCAAACTTTCACGACTTTTAAAATTGCTGCTCTAGGGCAGTGCCCCCTGGAATATCCCATTTCCAAGTCCATTTTCCTAGCACTCATAACATTTTTGGCTTGTTATTAAATCAGCAGCAGCCTGAAGACAGCCAAGAGAAAATCTCCCTCCTCTTCTCCCCCCTCCAACAACATGGCAACTCCAAAGTCCTCAGCAGCACGAATTCTCATTAATTAGTGGGCATTGTGGTCACTGCCACAGTTGATGGGCTCCCACATGGAATTTAAAGTCACTCATCACTGCACTTGACTAAATGAGAGCTGTGGTCCTCGTTATCTTTACCCAGCTCATTAAAGCTCCAGGATGGTGGTACAGGAACTAATTAATCCACATTTTGGCAAAGCTATCCCAGAACAGTTCTGAGCTGGCCGGGATTTGCCATCTGATGTCTCCCATCACTATTTCCACACCATATTAACAGATCTGTTAATTCCCTGCCGTAAGGCTGTGCCCACAAGGAACCAGAGCTTCTCTCATGTCTAAGAGCTTTAACTCCTTAAAAACCTGATACCACCACCTGTAGTGCTTACTCATGGGTAATCCTCACCTAAATCCATGGGAATACTCCTGGAAGAGCCCCACATTCACACTTAGTGCAGCACAAGAGAAAGCTAATCAAAAAAACCTCTCCAAGTTCTTCCGCCTCAAGGGCCTCTCAGACACAATATCCCTCCTTGTTTTTGTTTTATAAATTAAGTGTATCCTGTTAAGCACAGATAATCTGGGGTGAGTTTTCCAGCAGGCTCAGACACACACTGTGTATCCCATCAGGAGACAATGGAGTTCTAGTCACATTCTGGTAGTTGCAAGAATATATCAATCAACTAACCAACAGACCTGTGAAGGAGAATCATGTAAGGAAAAAAAATATTACACTGCCTTTGAAGAGAAACCTTCTCTTTCCCTTTCTCCTGGTCCCTAAATGAATTCTGTACACAGACCAAAGCAGGAACCCTCACAGATGGCTTTCTGTGTCCCATAAATAGTGGTCCACTTCCATGTTTCTGGTGTGTTTCCTGAATCCAGGGCTGGTCTTTTTGTGGAACTGTCCAAAGGAATTACAGTGGATTGTTAACAAGGTTATTTGGAAAAAAAAAATGGAGTAACCAACTCTCCATCCAGTCTTGAAGGGGAAAATACGTTCACTTTGAGGTGGCAACAGAGATAAGGACCCTGTCCCTTCACAGGAGGGCTCCTGAACCCTCAGCTCCTGCTGGCACAACCACCTTAGGTCACAGGTGCAGGTTAACCTGGGCCTTGTTTTGTTTACAGGCAAAAAAGCAATTTTCCCTGCAAACACTGCAGGGAGAAGAGAGAACAGTGGCTCTACCACCCGTGGGTGTTGCAATGATTTCCATCTGTTTGTCCAACAACATGGGTTTGAGACTCCCCTTTTCCTTCCCTCTGGAACTGCTGGGTAACACAGGGCAGGGCAGGGCAGGGCAGGCAGCATGTAAACAGTTCTGGAGGGCTGGAAAAAGAATAATTTAATGGACTGCTTCGGCACATCTTCACAGCTTCATTGTTTGATCCATCCCCACGAGGAGCCACCACGTGGCTGCTGCTGCTCCTTTCTCCAGACAGTCTGCTCATTCCAGCTGGGATATTCCCTTTCACCTTGGCTGCTGAAACAAAGCCACAGGAAGCAGTTCTGCCATACCCTGGCAATTTACATGATGTCCTCCTGTTTAAAGGCTCCTGGTACAAATATACATACAACCGCCTGCCAGGAAGCCTTGAGCTAGGCAAGCTTTTCCCATACTATTGAAATAAAGAGCTGTTTGCTGGAGACACTTCCAAAAAGGAAAAATAAGGGTCAGCAGACATGCCAAAAATAAAATTCAGGGCAAGCAGAGGTTTCCCTTCTCTTGTCCTTTTTGTTAAAAGCTGCATAAAAAGCATCCCAGAAGGATTTTTGAGGGTACTTTGTGGTCACTGGGGCCTTAAACCCTCTTAAAGCATGAACAAGAGCTCCAAGATTTCAGCTGAAGTGAACACAGATGAAAACAGAGAGCCCCAGGGTACCCCCACCCATCTGGGCCGTCGGGGAGGTGACAAGACAAGCAACTGTCACTTGTTCACTCGTGTTCTGAGGAGAAAGTCCTGGGTTTGGAGATGTGCACCTCGCTGCCGCCGCCACCGCCGGTGCTGGTGGTGATGATGTACTGGGTGGTTTGCTGCTGGCTGCTGGGCTGGGATTCCAGGGAATCTGGGGGGGCTGCAGGCTGGGAAACACCCACCTGCACCTCGCTGGGCAGAGCAGAGCTGGGTTTGCCATCCAGGTCAGGCTGACCTTCAGAGATCACATAGTGAGTCTGCAGGGGAATGGACCAGTTAATAACCACTGCACCTCCTGGCACTGCAGCTCTACCTCACTGAACTGTGCTTGGGAGCTACAAAACCTTTAGCCTTTCAGCTGAAGGACACTGGACTTACTCATTTATGGATGCTTAAACTCATGACACAATTAGCCCATCGCTACAGATTAAAATAACAATTTTTAATACAAATAATCTGCAAGTTTTCTTCTATATTCCACATGCTCTGGCAGAAGTTGCACTTCCAGTGTTCAATACCAACACAGTCTGACTGTGCTGCAGTCCAACCTGCTGCCTCCTTATGCTGGATTGCTTACAGGGTGGGATAGCATGAACTCTTACTTTATAATCATACTGATGAAAGAAAGCTATCACAATGTTTCCAGAAGCTGTTCTGAAATTTGGTTTAATGGATACAGCTGAATCAAATATTTTTAAGATTAATCAGTCCCACTAAATAATACTTGATTAAATGAACACTTTAAATACAAGGGCCAGACAACATGGGCCTTGTAAATGGACAGACACAAACTATACTGTGCAGTCTGGACATCTTTAGGTACCACACTGTGCCCCAGGCATCATTTTGCACTGCTTTAACCTTCAAGATCAAGGCTTTAAGCCTGATACATTATTCTGAATTAAAAAAAAAAAAAGCCATGCTTGTTTTCCTCACCTGAGTAACTGCTTTCACCTGCCCTGTGTTGACAGTGGTGACCGGGGTACCCACAGCAGTCTCTGTGATCACGTACTGCCCTTGGGGGATGGTCATCATCTGAATCTCAGATGCTAAAAAATGCAAATTGGAGAATCAAGACCTTGAATCAAAGTCAAAGACAACCTTGAAAGATTAAATCTTACATGAACCAGTGGGTGTTGAATTCAGGTGCTGCAAAGCCCTGTAGAACTCTGCAGGCCTCAGCAGAATTACGCCAGGTAACACCAGCTGCAGATTTGGGAACTCATGCAGAGACAACACACCCTGTTCTCACCCAGATCACCACAGATTTACCATCCAGAGGAATCATCTCCTATCACCCTCATTTTCTGTAGGATTCTTTCAAGCCCCCATCCAAATCTGAACAAGCTGCTGTCCAACACAGGGATTCTTGCTGAATGCAAGTTCCTTGGCATAAAGGAGCCCATGTGCCTGCCCAAACCACACACGGGGTCAGGATGGACCTACAGCATCCTACCAGTACAACCATTGGCACTTTTTTTATCTCCTTGATCTCTATGTATCTGAACCACAAAAGCTCAATGAGCTCTGAAACACAATAACTGGAGAAATGGAGCCCAGACAAGGCCGCCAAGCAGTGAGAGCTCCTGGGACACTCACAGTAGCTCCGGAAGGAGTTCCAGGTGCTGGGGAGATAGGTGTGCTGCACTGAGGAGCCTTGCTGCTGCTGCAGGGCCTGGCCTGGGGTTGGGGTGGCTGTCTGCATCTGGGAGGGGCTGAGTTCCTGCTGGGGGGCTTGTGAGGAGGGACTCAAAGGCTGACCCCCGACCTAGAGAGAAGAAAAGGTGTGAGTGTTGTGGTGTAGTAAGGATTGCTCAGCTCAGTGCTGTTACAGACACATCCTTCTGATGGAGGGAAAACACAGGGTGGGTTCCAGAGCACATCAGGCACAAGAGCTGCAAACCTCTCCTCCTCAGTAAGCACAGACCATGAAATGAAATACAGATGGTTTGCCAAAGTGAGCCTGTGGCAGAGAACTGAGTGTAGAGGCTGAATGCTACCCAACAGCACCAAGAGCTGCTCTTCAAATATTTGAGGAATGACAGTTTCCATTTACATCTTTCAATTGATCAACTTCATTTAAGCTGCAATTTTGACTGTTCCCAAACATTTACCTCTAAATTTGTACACACAAATAGGGGAAACAATCCAACACAACAAACACCCAAATAAAACTACAACAAAACCCTGAGACATGTGGGAACTGCTTGATGATCATGTGAGAGACATTTCATGTCTTTAAATAACAGAGGAAATGCTATCTCCTGCCTCAGCAAATACAATAATGCTGAGCAGAGTGGTAGGGAGAAGAACCCCTGCATGAGAAGAGTGAAATACCTGTGGTGATGACTGGGCTGCTGGGGATGGCTCCGTGACCTGGATGTGCTGCACCTGGATGGCATGTTGGGTGTAGGTCTGGGGGTCATGGAGCTGCCCAACGTCCACTGTGGAGTGCTGGGACTGGTGGGGTGAGGTAGCCTGGGGCAAGAAAAAATTAAGCAGAAGTGTATACTTCAAATTCTTCACAGAAACAGCCATGTAAACAAGCCTTAGTGGAGCACTCCTGCTCAAGCTCGTTGAGATTCTGTGCACTCCTGGGAGATAAAGTACATTTGATAGATGTAATGGCACAGAGATGGCCAGACCTCAGTGATAGCAGTGGAAAGGACTTGCCTAAGGTCAAACAAGGTGTTTGTAGCAGTTAGTTTCAACCACTCCTTTGTAAGCACCCTTCTATGAAATGCATACACACTCAAGATCTGCATTACCCAGTTTTATAGTTGGAATAGGGGACCAGAGGCTTTTTTGAACAACACCTCCTAATGATACCAATTGCAGTAACTTAATTACAAGCCTCAGATCTTGACAAAATGAAGGTCTTGATAATATTACCTGCAGGAATGAATATCCATGTTCTTATATCATTACAACAGCCACTATTAACTGGGGCCCTTGTTTAGGCCTTTATTAATCAAATTCATAACTTGATTTGTAATGAGGGGCCAGAGAGAACCTGGAATTTCAGATTCAAATCCAAACACGTGGTAGTTTCACCTTCACCCAGTGGACAACAGACTTGAAGGCTGCAGTGATTCCTCACAGCTGCCTGAGGTACTTTCCTCAGCTCAGTTACTCTACTTACACTCTGGTTTTATTTTTAGGAAGGAATGAATATTCTAATAGATGATACGAAGGGAACAAGCAAGCACTCTCTGTACTCCCAAATTTTGGCTCTGGCTCACTGAAAACAAGGAAGTACAAATTAGTCTTGAACCGCAGAAAACAGGTCACCCACTGACCCACTTTTCCAGTTGCTGGAAAACATTCCTAGAGCAAACTCGAGCAACGGTGCCCAGATAGGGAGAATTAAGTCAGGACTGAGCTGATGTGTCCCCAGCAAGCTGACCAAGGCTGGCAGGACTGTTTATGGCCAGTATACAAGGCTCACAATGGGAACCCTATGCATTGTAAACCAGTTTCTCAGTCAGAAATGGTCTGCAGCACTTTTTGCAACCATTCCTTAACAAACTTCTGAGCCCCAAGAACACCCAGGCTTGGTGTGGAAGGGCTCAGAAGCACAGCAAGACTCTCAAGAGGTGACTCACCTGGGCCACTTGAACGACCTGCAGCTGTATGTGCTGAGGCTGCTGCAAGCCAGTTGTGGACTGGGACACAGGGATGTACTGGATCCTCTGGTAATCCCCCTGGGGAGTCCTGTAGTCTGTGGTGAGGGTCTGGGATATCTCTGTCATGGCCTGGGTCAGTAGATCTGTTGTCTGAGTAAGGAGAGATACAGACCATCATCACATACTGATGCACTTTTGCAGGGCTGTATTTCTTTCATCTACAGTTATATTGGTCATTTATTCACATGTACAGAGGTTGAGATCATAAGTAATCCCCAGGGATCACCACTACAACTGCTCTCAATCATAGTCCAGGACCATTAAGGGCTAACTTAACGTGCCAGAATAAAAATAATTAAACCTTCTGACTTAACAATATTCTATTAGACAACAAAAATTCTGCATTTGTAAGGAGTTGACTTTGTTTCCAAGTCAAAATGTGCTTCAGTCATATTCCGTGTTTCCTCCTCCCCAGTCAGAGTGATACTTTTCTTGACAATTCTATCTCTGAAGTATGTAAAGCATTTAACACCAAAGTAATCATGCTTATGAAGCCAACAGCATCCTGATCGAATCTATCCATTTTCAAGCAAAAGAGTCTTTTACCCAGTTAGTCTTCAATTAGGAAGTTTTGACAGTTAACATTAGGTTTTTTAAAACTACACAGCACCACTGAAGGACACATTTTCTAGTCTCAGCTTTCACTTCTGTGGCAGCTGATGTACTAACAGTGGAGATCAGCCACTGGAGATTCATATGACTGCACTGTCCAAAGGATGACAGAGAGATCTGGACCCTGAACACAGTTGGATCCAGTCCCCAGTCAGTGTTTAAACACATTCTCTTGATCCCAAGAACTGCAAGTATCTCAGCAAAACAGTGCCAGTGGAAATGCACAACACATGTGCTCCTGAGTTCATCGGGAATGAACTAATACATGTGAATGTGTTATGTGGAGTCAGAAGGTCTGAATGACACAAGGTGAAAAAGAGAAACCCTTCAGAGCTCCAGAATGAACACCCAGCTCCTGGCAGAGGAAAAGGGGAGCAGGCAGGCTCGGTAACAGAAGGCATCTCAGACCATGCCTTCCCACAGGCTTTGAAGCGATGCCTGCCCAACAAGCCAAGCCCCTGTGGCAGCCCTTACCACCACGGTGTCCCCGGTGCTGCTGTCGGTGGCCAGCACGGTAGGGGTGGAGCTGATGACGGCCGTGGCCAGCGGGGCGTGGATGGCGCCGGGCAGCTGAGCCAGCTCCGGGTGCTTCTTACGGATGTGCTGCACCATCTTGGTCTGCAGAGACAAACACAGCAGCCTTGCAAAGGGCTCGGGGCTGCTCGGGGCCCTGGGAAATGAGGGTGGCTGGGCACGGAACAGGCTGCAGGAGGGTTGGGATGATCCTCGGGTACACAGCAGGGAATTCATTGGGGATGGGGTAAGGGTTGGACTTCATGATCCTTGTGAGTCCCTTCCAACTCAGCAGGTTCTGGGATTCTGTGAAATCCAACAGCCCAGCCAACTGCAGCTTCTTGGTTTCCCTTAGTGAGGCAGCATCAAGATTCACACAATGGGATCCTCTGGTCAGCAAGGTGGAAACGAGGATCTCATAATTAGAGCGACCTGACACTGAAATACTGCCCCAAACAGCACAGCCTGTGTAAGCCTTTTACCTCAACACAATAAGTGTTTTGGGGACTTTTCCAAAGCCCATCGTGTCTGTGTTTTGCTTCCCCACTGATCTCCCTTGTCAGCAAGCAGTTTCCATTTGTGATCATACTCTGACAACTTTTCCTCTCTTCCTTTTCAAGCTTATGCCTTCTAGTCATAGGACACCTTCCAGCCCTAAACCAAGCAGACTGTGCCTGCACTGTCAGCACACAGCACGAGAGCAGTGCCCTGAGCCAGGGGAAGGTGACAGGGGCCCCAGCAGAGCCCAAGGCAGTACCTTACTGCTGTACTGCTTGGAGCAGTGAGGGCAGCACACAGGAGGGGTGGCAATGGTTCCTGTCAGCTGGGTGTGGGTGCTCAGCATGGGGTCTGGCTCCCCTGGGCCCGCAGGGCGCAGCTTCCGGATGCTTGGAGGCAGCTCAGCACCAGGATGGTTCTTCAGGATGTGTGCTTTGCGTTTGCTGGCACTCTTGTACACCTGCAGGGAGAGACTGGGAATGGGAAGGCTGCAAAACCAACAAGCTGCCTGTTGTTGATCTGGAAGGTCTGCATGGTGCTCTCCAGGGCCTGTCTGAGCTCAGGGAGTGTTTGGACAACAATCTCACAGAGTGAGATTGCTGGGGTGTGCTGTGCTGGGCCAGGAGTTGGACTCAATGATCCTGATGGGCCCCTTCCAACTCAGAGTGTTCTGGGTTCCACGTGTGTAGTTAAACCCAATGCATGAACATACATAAACCTTCCAGTGTTCCATCAACTTGTAAAAGCAGCTCCCTGTGTAGCACACAAAAACCTTTTGAGAACAAATTGTATGCCACAACCAGACATCAAAGCAGGACAAGGAGGCAAGAAGAAAACCCTCTTTGCTTGGTAATTGAAGGTCAAATGTCAGAGAAGCCCCTGATCACCAAAACTGTAATTTGCCTGATGTTCATTTGTAATGAGGGTTGATGCTTCCACTCTGCTCACACAGGGCATCAAACTGTTTTAGTTCAGTGATTAACATATTTTGTAACTCTATTTAGGCACATCGATAAACAAATATTCTGAAATATTATTTAAAACCATTTTTTCCTTTTAAACAAAAGGGAGGAGGCATCACAGAAAAACACATTGAGCACAAGAACCGTCAAAAACACTCCTTGGTAAATAAAGGCCTTGATGCATAAAAAGCAAAGGCCAGGGAATAAGACAGGAACCCAAAGGCACTGCAGAAGCAGCTTCAGGCTCCACTGAACACTGGGAATCACTGGCATGTGACCAAGCAAGCAGCTTACAATAAAAGGGGTTAGAGACTAACTTCTAGAAGTGATACTGAAATATAAGAACTTGGTGTTCAGAAATTACAGACAGACAGGATACTTGGTCCTGGGCTGACAAAGGATGAAGAGTCAATGACTGTTGGATCACAGTAGTTAAGTTTTCCAATGCCAAAGACAGCAGAAGAGGGTAACTGAAGTTTTCAATTAGCATTCCACTGCCTTGGCCTAAGTGCATTTTATCTTCATTGTTTTTGGACAGTACAGCAGGAATGCTGCTGGCAAACACCTCAGAAAAGCTACAAACCCTGCCAGAGATTTCTGTGCAGAGACAAATTGGTTGCACACAGGTCTGGGACTGAGCTCTCCTCCGAGGGGTGACTTCCCACACACCTTATCACAGTATTGACAGAAGTAATCTCTGTTGGGTTTGATGATGGGCAACGTGAGCTCTGGCACCTCTTCTATTTTCATGTCTGGATGTCTCTTTGATAAATGATTCACCTTAGGAGAAAGAAACACAGACAACAAGAACATATTACAGCTGGAAGCCAAACAATTGTGGCTTCTCCCAGACATGGATAACAGCCAAACCAAAAGTGAATGATGCAAGGCAGCAGCACTGGAAGCATTTGCTGCTGCAAAGGGTTATTGTGCACTCACAGCTGCTGAAGGTAAACGTGGTCCTGCTAGATCTCATTTACAGTTTCTCTAATCAAAATAAGATGGGAAGGGGTAAAATAGCTTGCCAGAACTGTCTTGCAGCTGAGAGTGAAGTGAAGAGCCTGTCCCCAGATCACAAAACCTCTGCAAACAAGATCTCTTGCTGCAGAACAGCCTTTACCAGAGGCAGTGACAGGGCATGGCCAGGAGAGGCCCTCGAGAAGGGGGAGAAACAGAACAGGAGACAGCAGGAAAACCAAGGCAGTGAGGCTGAACTAGGCAACACTTTCATTCCCTGTTCCGTTAAATACATTACACATCAGCCAGCACTACTTAGTGTTGAAATACGGCAGTGACAACCACACGTACAACACAGGCGGGGTGATGTGCAAAGACACATTTGCTGAAGAGATAAGACACAGGTCTAAAATAAGCTGTATCACCTCAGCTCAGCTCTAAAATTCCCCATCCTGGCTGGGGCTGGGTGGGGCTCTCACCATGTGGTCCCTGCCCTTGGCGAGATGGGCTTTAAGGTCCCTTCAGGCCCAAACCACGTGTTCCAGCAGTTGGAATTCCACATGTACTCCCTCAGGAGCTGCTGAGGAGGGAGCAGAGGCTGGAGGGGCAGGCAGGCACTCACCAACATGCCCCTGCGGCGGAAGCCCATCATGCAGAGGCGGCACTTGAACATGAAGCTCTCGTAGTCGGTGGACGCGATCCGGGGCTTGAAGGTCTTGGAGCGGCTGATCCGATCGGCCTTCTTGGCCTCCCTCTCGGGGTTGTGCATCCTCTGCATGTGCTCCCGCAGCTTGTCCTTCCTCTGGGAGACAGCAATCGGGGAGAAAGGTGTCAGCACCACCTCACAGGCTGGGAGAAATGCGTGTCTTCACACAGAAGCACCCAGTCCCTCCGTGTCCCATCACAAACTCAGGGACAAGGAGCAGGCTGCAGCCACCACACCCTGCCTGGCTCACAGGCTGCTCCAGCCGTTCTGGTGGGGTTTTGGAAAGGCATCTGGATGCCATGGACACAGGAGTGCTATTCATCCACTGGTATGAGCAATAGTTTCTTAACTGAACTGACATAAACAACACAACCTGAGCCCCTGGCCATGGAGCTGCATGATGAGCAGATACAAAGTTCCTTTCCTATTCAACTACTGGAAGCAAGATCCGTTTGAAACAAAATGCTGGGGTGGCCTTGCCCCTTAGGAATGGACGTTGTAGCTCACACACCACACCAAGCACTCAGTACACTCAGCTCCCAGGCAAGCCTACCACGTTTACACACATTCTTTCACCTCTGAGAGCACGAGGGAGGGTGAGGACCGGTGTGTTTTGCAGGAGGGGAGGTGCAGGCGAGGGGCAGCTCACCTTGAACTGCTTGCCACAGGTGGAGCAGAGGAAGTCCTTGCGGTCCGAGTGGCGCAGCATGTGCAGGCGCAGCTTGTCGGGCCGGCAGAACGCCTTGTCACACTCCGTGCACTGGTAGATCTTCTCTGAGTGGAAACTGCGCACGTGCTTCTTCACCTGCAACAGCACAGCACACCACAATGAGCCTTCTCCAAGGCAGAACCCAGGGGTAAAAGTCTTGGAAACTTTGGGCAGTAACAAAGAAAGGAGAAATGTTTCGGAGTTGTCTGATCTGCTTTGGTTTAGAAAGCGTTTGATCAGAACAGTTGATCGTTTCTATCAAGCTGTAACATCTTCATTATTCATCTGGGTGGGTGATTTGACTTCCTCAAGACTGATTCTTGCACAGTTGCACTTAATGGGCAGCAAAAGTCCACGATGTACTGAATCATCCTTGAGTTAACACATTCATCTGAGGTTCATTATCTTCCCTTCATTTGTAAGAAATCTCAATGCAGGGACTAATTCCTTTCAATCAGAGAGAATGAGCTTGCAATTACAATTGGCAAAAAAAAAAAGAAAAAATTTTAATCAGAAAAGCATTTGCATACCATTCCTGAATGGCAATTACTTCTCCATACCCTGGGACTATCCCTGACCTCTTCAAACATCCCCCCTCAATAAAGGAACTAATGAGGTTTGACATTTGAATGCAAGCACTACTCAAGAAATGGATCTCTAATTAAATCTTTACCATCTTCTATTACTGATCATACATGGAACAACTTGGTATCTTTATCTGTTCCACATAGAAGTATTTAAGTAGGCAGCAGTGACTAGACTTAATTATTCATATAGCAAGAAGACAAAAATCATCGTTAAATTTCAAAAATAGAGCCGAATAGCTGGAAAAAAAGCCATGGATCCTTCTTCTGACCTGATCATTTGCATGGCAAGTTTTATGGGGAATGAGGTTGCAGTACAGCATTTCTGAATCATCAACGTTTTTCCTTGTACAACATTTACAGAAGATAAAGGGCTTCTGCCAGGATGGAATTGTATTAGTAAATCACTTTTGCCCATCCTTTCCTCTTTAGCCCAGTGAACAGTCTATCAGATCCTATCACTGACATGAAGTGGCTTTCTGCATTTCAATTTCAGTCAGGCAGCTCAGCTCCTTTGTCTCGAGGAAGGATAATGAATATGTTAATGGTGCATCTTGGGTTCCTCTTTCTGGACATGGAGATTCTACTAATGCCCTTCTCCAAGTGGTCTGCATTGCTCACTGCTCCAGTGCAGCCTCTCCTAAGCAGAGTGCCCAGGGGAGAAGTCAGGAAGCAGAGTATCCTGATCTGTTCTGGCATTTCTGCAAGCTGTTCAAATGAATTATCCTGACACAGAACAGGCAAGGGATTGAAGATGTAAAACCACGGGGTTTTTCTGTTCAGAGTTTTAATGACAAAGGACAAGGTGTGTTCAAGTACAAGCTGAGTACAAGAAAAGCCAACCCTTTTTTGTGCCATGGAGCTGTGGCACAAAAAAAGCCACAGGAGCTCTGCTTTAGGCATATTTTAGGAATAAGAGACCCACCTTCCTGCAGTACAGTGTCTTCTAATGACAGATGGAAGCACCACATCTGAGGACTGAGTGGACAGAGCACTTCAGTGGCAATAAAACAACATCCAGAAGTGCTTGGTCACTCTTCCTTCTCAGCCTCTGGCTGACGTGGATCCCTGTACCCTGTGCGGCATTTCACAGGGAGAGGACTGAAAAACCCCTAACCTTGAGAGAGACCCAGCAAGCAGAGCTTCCAACCAGCAGGGCATCTCACCTGGATGAAGTCTGGGAAGCGTTTTTTGCAGGTGGGGCAGGTGAAATAGCCATCATTGACGTGGATGGCCACGTGGTCCTTGAGCAGGTCCAGGCGGTCGAAGGACTCGGGGCAGAAGATGCAGGAGTAGGTTTTCTGGTCCATGTGGAACTTCATGTGGCTCTCAAGGGCCCCGCTGTTGATGAAGCCCTTGTTGCAGATGTCACAGGTGAGGGGGCAGTTCCCCTCCCGGCCGTGGAAGCGCAGGTGCTGGTCCAGCTTGTCCTTCTCCCGGAAAGCCTTCCCACACTGCAGGCATTTGAAGGGCCGGAAGGATTTCCGGATGAACAGGTGCTGCAGGGCTGCATTCTGAAAGGAACAGCCCAGACACATCAGCTGCCCTGGCTGTGGGGCAGTTCCACAGCCAGGAATGGTCAGGATTGGATACACTGGAGGGGCAGTGGACCTAAATGGCAAGAAGTTATTTTGCACCATAGTCTGTCCCCATTTTGCATCAGGGGAGGCTGTGACAGAGAGTCAGGGGATGGAGCTGCAGTTACACCCTGAGTTAGCAGAGCACAGTGCACAGCTTCCTCTCCAGCCCCGATTTATTTAGCTGATTTGTCTTTAGCATGGCATTTTTCTGTAAAATAAAACTAAGTCCTCTCTGCAGTACAAACCTGGGCTTGAGAAAAGCTGCAATCCCAGCTGGTTTTTGGGGACCAGGTCCCAAGTTCAGCCACCATACAAAGGGATGGAGAGCATGGGCCCTGCTTCCCTCAGCAGCAGGGCTTATGAAATTCCACAGCCCTTGGCAAAATCCCCACCTGCGCCAAAGACCACCACGGAGATGTGCAGCTGTGCTTTAGCACTGCATGGAAAGCTGCTGGAGGAACACACATTCAAAAAATGCTCTAAACCTTTTTGTTACCATCAAAAAGAAGACCAGAGTTTCAAAACATGACAGCAGGGGCAGAATGGCAGGTTCATGAGCAGCAGGTAAGAACTTGTGAGCAATCCTCCACTCCTACTGTGCACAACATCTCAGCCCCTAGTTTGGTTTTGTGTGTTTTCCTTCCCTCTGCCTTTTCTGTGACACTTCATGATTGTTCTCCCTTCCTTTTCAGATGTTATAGAGCTGTGCCACTGATCCAACACTGCCTGCTGGAGGAACAGATGCTGCTGGGACATGGAAAGAGGGAACCTGCACTTGCATTTCAATATTGGATGAGAACTTTTGTGTTGCAGAGTTGGAATTAAGTCCTTGTATGAAATCCCACAGCACATCACCACCCACACTGCAAAGTGCACTGCAGTGCTCCATTCCTCAGCCTAAGAATTATTAACTCTTCTCCAAAATAAGATCTATATGTTGTTATTTATGGATGTCTTCTCCTTGTTACACGCAGAATCTACATCCCATTACTTAGAGAAAGAATGTAAGGTTTAGGGCAGGGTTAGATGGGATATTAGGGAGAAATCCTTCCCTGTGAGAGTGGGAATCTGGCACAGGGTGCCCAGGGAAGCTGTGGCTGCCCCATCCCTGGAAGTGTCCAAGGCCAGGTTAGAACAACCTGGGACAGTGGGAGGTGTCCCTGCAGGGCAGGGGGATGGAACAAGATGGGCTTTAAGGTCCCTTCCAAGCCAAACCATTCCATGATTCTAAACAGCACCAGAACATTGCTAGCACCTCTGCTCACACATGTTCCACATGACCCACTTCTCCATGAGAAACATTCAAGATTTCTGAGAAAGAAAAAAAAGCTTTCCTTGGTTTCCTGCCTCCTTTCCCTGTGGGAATGTGACAGCTGACACAGCTGACACGTGCTGTGTCCCTTAAGTGCCTACCAGCAGCTGACACTCAGTAAGTGAAGTTGGGAGCTACTCTGCTGGAATGAGGAACAGCTTGGGAATACTGTGAAATGCTGTGATAGGGATGAAATTCATGAGCCTGAAAGATCCTTTTCACCATCTGAACTGCAGAGGGAAACCTAGACTTCCATTCCAGGAAAGGAACAGGACAGCTACAGAAGCAGCCCAACAGTTCAATACAGGAGCTCCAAATGAACTGCCATCACCTCAATTCTCCCTTTCACAGGGATCTGCTGGGAGTCGCACAGGGAATTGCAAAGAGACATGTGCTGTGTATAAAAACTAATGTGCTGCTTGGAGCCTGAAGTATATAATTTCCCCTTAACCACAGGGAAATGCCAATAAAACATCTGTATAGTTGAAGAGATGCACTTCAAGTCCTGAGCTGCACTATTAGTTTGCTGTTTGATCAGGGAGCTGGGTGGGAAGAGAGCAGGATAACTCACCACAGCCCCAGTGCCATCCAAGGGCTACAGAAGGGTGAAATGTTTTACTGCTCTTTGGCTACATAAGCTATCAGCTATAAAAACAGAAAAAGAGAACTAAGTGTTGTCTCATTAACTCTCAATATTGATCCAGCACAAACAGACCCTCCAGAACTTTTAGATGGTTGTTAGAGCTCATCACTCCTATAACAGCCAACCTAAATGTGCAATGATTTGGCATGGGAAGAACTAGAGGAATGCAAAGGTAACACTTAGTTCTGGACTTTTTGTTTCTTAAAGAAGAACAAATGTGACAATTCATGGTGAGGGGTCAATCAGGGAACACTGAACAGGAGTTGGACAAAACAACAATGGAAGGCGATGTTGGGATGTCCCATTGGATTAGGAACAGCAAAAACCCAATGAAACACAAACCCAAACCTACCTGCAGCTCCAGCTGAACAGGCAGCATTGAGGGAGAGAAAAATACTTGTGTTATGCAATGGACTTGAAAAACAGAAGCCTTGACTTCTGCAGGTCACTGTGAGGGGCAGCTCTTTAACTGGAGTTTACTCCTTTGAGGCTTTTGCCTCAGGAAACACTAAGCAGATCTTCAAGGTTTACTCTGTAGTTAGTAACTGTCCAAGGGGAGTTAAAGGGCAAAGATAAAAACCACAGATAATCTTGAAGGTGTTTTGTGACCTCTCCTGTTTTCCCAGGGCTGATTAACAATGATGCAATGCCCACTGCAGAATGAAATGCTTTCAGCAGAAGGGAATAATTAGGGCAGGATGACAACAGGGCAAGGATTAGAAGAGTGAAACAGTTAAGAAGGGACTTTTTCTAACCTCATCTTGCTGGCTGTATTCCTTGTGAGACAACTGGTTGCATTTCTTTCAGCATGAAGGAAGTGACTGTGCTTTCCAAATCATGTCCCTATCCCTGCCAGGTTCTGGCATCAGCACATTGGCACTCTAGATACTGCCCAGAGCTGAATTAAAAACAAATATTCATTTTGGCTATGCATCACAATGTTCCTCTAATGTGTTACAAGGGTATCTTGAAGGTGGGTGTATCATTTCAATACCAGGGACACAACTGCCACAGATGAGGTCTGATCTCCAAGGAAATGCCACAGGCTTTAAAAATTAACTGATCCTGTCAGGACTTGAGCTCTGGGGCACCACAGATCAGTGCCTCCAGCTGGAATGAAAACCCTCTCAGAGCACCTCAGAAAAGCTGAAGCAATTCCCAAAGAAGGATTGTTTTTTGGTAATTAAATCCTGTATGAGTAATACAGAGGTAGAGCTACACAGGTCTCCAGATGGTAACAAGAAGTCAAGACCTTCTACCTGTTCCTTGGAAGTGAATAATGCACCACACATCTAAAAACCAAATATTTGCTTGCTTTGTATTATTAAGTGCATGTTATTATAAGCAGGTGCTGTGTGAGTGTTGAGAGGGTGATTTTTCAGTGCTTTAGTCTTATCTCAGTGCTCCCTGCTCACAGTCTGATGCAATATGGAAAGGTCTGTGCAAGCATCCCTCTGCCATTCTGCCAGTGCTCCTGGCTTCAAACCCCTCCAGGACTCTGCTGAACCAGCTGCCAGATGCAGGGGAGGGTGGGAAGATTTGAGGTACAAACATGTCACTGAATCACCACTGCACTCTCAGCTGTTTGTGAGGAATTTCCAAGCTAAGGCACAAGGCAAAGGAAATAACTTCAGAACTTCTGTCCCCTTCTTCCCACATTCAGAAGGTTCTAAGTTCCTATCTTGGGTTCCAAAGGTCAGGGGAATGGCCAACACTTTTCTCTCCTCTGTGAGGAAGCTGTAGCACACTGTAAGCAGTCCATCCCCAGGATCTTTACTGCCAAAACCTCAGCATCTCTCTTTGTACCCCGTTATCTTCAATACATTCAGTAAAAATCCCTCTAGCTTTTAATATATAAAGATGAAATTATTGCTAGGAACTTGTCATTTGGAGACTGCACGCATTTTAGATGGTTCAATATTGTGCACTCAACGTGCCCCAGCCAAATTCCTCCTTCAAAATGTGCCACTGCTTTCCTGGTGCAACACCACCACTGGTCCCACATAACTATTGCAAGTAAAATTTGGCTCCACATCTTCCCATACAGAACAGTTCAACTGTTTTCTAATCCTTTTTCATCTTCTAAAAATGAACTCTTACCCCTATTGCAGCTGTTCCTTTCTTTAATCCAAATTTTACACATGGAAGAAAAAGGGAAAGATTTTAAGCTACATAAACCCATCTCCCAGTTACACAACTTACAAGGATTATTTGCTTGACTCATTTCCCTCCCACACATAGTAGAGAAAAAAACAGCTCACTCAGCTGACACAGAGCTCAGGCTCAAAGTGTTTGCTGTCAGTACACAAAGCTCTTAGCACAGGTTTTGATCTCAAAGGCAGGTTTCTCTACCCCAAAAAAGGATTTTATCACTAAATATCATCGTCATGGTTCTAAACCAAGGTCGCGGTTCCTCTGTGGCAACTGTTTGCAAGGGAGTTCTGAGGGACACAGATGGTGCTGTGAGCACAAGCCATCAGGCTTTGTGACTCCCCTGGCTGTCTGAATGCCCCCAGCTCGGATGGGAGAACTCCTGAGCTGGAATTCCACCAACTCCAGTGCCTGACACAGCTCCCACGCGAGACCCGCTGGGGAAAGAAGCCTGCTGGGAGAGAGGAGGTGCTTTGTTGAGGGAGAGCAAGAGGAGCTGCAGTGGTGCTGGAGGGTGGGGGGCCGTGCTGTGCTTACCCTGATGCGCTTGGCCCTCCTCATGTCGTCCGCGGTCATGGTGCTCTGCGTGGGCACGGCGCTGCCCTCGTGCTGGGCCTGGCCCTGCAGCCCGTGGCTCTGCGGCCGCTCCAGGGCCGCCGGCGGCTCCGGCGCCTCCGCGGCCTGTCCCTGCTGCTCCAGCCCGTTGAGGGCGGCCTGGCCGGCCTCTTCAAACTGCCCCTTGCTGGAAAAAGGCAGCAAGTCCTGAAATCGCAAATCACACAGCCGGTGATTACTCCCCCCACCCACTGAGGACACTCAGCACACAACAGGGGTGCTGGGAATTCCAGCACCGACTGGGAACACAACGAGTGCGGGGGGGGGACTCTCCTGGCCAGCCACAGAAAACCAACACAGCCAGAAAGGCTCTTGTGCACTCGGGGCTATTTCTGCTTTAACCAAAGGTGGTGTAGGCTGACCTGGGAGAAGTCTTATGGCCAGAGTGACTGGTGCAGAGCAGGGAAGGGAGAGAATTTCTGTCTCGTTGAAACTGTTCTCACTTTGAAACGTTATTATGTGTTGTTTTGCAGTATCTTCTCCTTTCTAACAATCTGGAGTGCTGGAGAGTGACAAATGAGGGGGTTCACTCTGTGTTTTTCTATCCAGTTTGCAGCTCTGCACACTCTCCCCCACCCAGCTGCACACATCTAACACTTATCACACAAAGCTGTTTTCCTCCTTTTTTGAATTCCCAGCACAAGGGAGGGTGTTGTGAGTGGGAAGGACACACAACACAATCTACATTCTTTCCCCGTAAGTTCCAGTAACTCCCCTGGGATAGAATCCTCTTGTATTACTTGAAAAAAGGCCCTCATAGGTCCTTACTTGACACCACTTTAATGCAACCAAGGAAACTTAAAAGCACAAGCCAAGAAACAGAGCAGGAGAACTGTGTCAGCCCAAGGCCTGTGCTGTCACAGCACACAAGTGGGTGTGGGGGAAGCAAACCAGGGTGCCAGGAGGAATGAGGCCCTTCCAAACTGGGACTGCTCACCAGAGAGAGGCACAGCAGCCAAGTGCCCAGCCCAGGGTTAGGGGGCAGCTTTCCCCCCTGGCTGACACTAAACTGAGCTCCCAGCTGACTCTCAGGTTGTCAGGCAGAACTCCAAAGGCTTGGGCCATCACACACACACTCCAAGCCTGGCAGGACAAGAGGCACCTCACTCACATTAACATGGGACTGTGCCCAGCCAGGCCTGGCTCCCCAGTTAAGGCTCTGGGAGCTGCATCATGCTTCTTTGCCTCAGTGGGGCTGGTGTGTAGCATGTCAGCCTGCACTCAGTGCAGCATTTAGGGCACTGCAGCAGGAATTCACAGGCAGGGAACACATCCCTCCCCCTGAGTCAGCACAGAGCCACGACCCAGAGAGAGGCCAGAGGAAAATTACCACTCCAGATATCAGCTTTCAGCTAAGTCATAAAACAGAGCCCTGATCCCTTCTGACACTGCTCACAAAAGGACTTAGTGGTAACCTAAGCATGGGCAGCATCAGAGAATTTAGCATTTTACTTAAATGCATCATATTGGATCCCTAGAGAATATAACCAACAGCCTCAAGCAAAAGAACATTTTGCAATGAGCCTGCCTACAGGAGGCCCTTCTGCATTAGCAGATTAAAGCATCCTAAAGAATCATAGCTCAAACTGATTTAATTCCACCAGCAACAGTTATAAGAGCAGGCCAACCTCACATTCCAGAAAGGACAAATAGGAACCTAAATTCCCATTACAGTTTTACTGTCTAAATTACTTCTGTGATGCTGCTAAACTGCTGCAATAACCCACCTCACTGCTAAGTGCTCTGGGATGAAACTCGCTGTAGAAACACAAGGGATTTTACAGTGTTTATGGTGCTCTCCTGGCACAGAACCCCAGCTGGAAAACAAGAATTACTTGGGTCTAAGCCCTCAGTTTGCACTGACGCCCCAAATTCTTTTTGTGCCAAGAGTTTACATCCCAGGGGGTGGGGCTTTGTTTCCAAAATGATACCTGTGTCCTTTCTTCAGCCTTCTCCCCGTTTTCACTGGTCACCTCCATGCGCATGAATTTGGGAGGGCGCCCGGGCCGCCTGCCTGGCCCAAACCTCCGCTTGCCTCGTCCACGGCCTCGGCCTCTGGCTCTGCACAACACACAGGTTAGACACAAAAAGAGATGGAGCTGCATTCTCCACTGGATTCTCAGCATCACTGTTCACCCCCCCCACTCAGCAAATAACCTGCGGAAATTCGGGCAGCGGAAACAACAGTTTTCTGGCTGGTATCTATTTATTTTGTGCTTTGTGAGAAACCAAAGTCCAGAACACATTGAAATTTAGTTCAGTAACCATGGGACTGAGAGGATAGTGGCTTCTAGCAAGTCTTGTGCCATGGGAACTCTCCACTTCCAGCACCTGGGCATAAGGTGTGTTGAAAGCATTTTGAGCTACATGGAACAAGTGCCCAAGGAACCCAATTTCAAACCTAGAGCCATAACATCTCTCCCCAAAGAGCACTTAGCCACTGATGTCAGGCACTAAACAGAAGGGAACCATGTTGTGACAAAAAAAGCAAAACAGAACAGAGCCACTCACTACATTTCAGGAAAAAGAAGGTACCAATGGCCTTCTGTTCTGTGAGGGATGTTTGTAGATTCAGTTTTTAATAGGGCAGGATAAAGTGTCTTGCCAGCCCAGCAAAGAGCCAAGGCATAGAAGCCTTGTACTCCAAGCTCTATATCTCCATTCAGCTGTGAAACATCAGTGTTTCAACACTGTAGTATTGAAATATTGCAATTTTTTAAGTCATTGGCAAGAAAAACCCAGAAGCCAAGTAAGAAAAAAAATCCCATCAGTTTCAACAGAAGTATTTATTTCCCTCAAGCTACTGGTGTAAAAAGTCAGTTCCTGGTGCTGTGTTTTTCCTTCTGGTGCTGAGCTGTTCTCTCCTGGGTTGGTCCCTGTGATCTGCAGGGTGCAGGTTTTGGGAAGCCCCACAGGGATGCCCCTCAGGGAAGCCCCACAGGGATGCCCCTCAGGGAAGCCCCTCAGGGAAGCCAGAGCTGTCAGTACCTGCTGAAGAAGTCCAGCTTCTCATCGTGGGAGTTGAGGTGCTGCTGGAGCTGCTCCGAGCTCATGAAACGCCGATTGCACTCGTAACAGGGCCAGTTCTTCTCCTGCTCCCTGAGAACTGTGTTCCATTGGAAATGTCAGGAACAGCATTTCAGACACCACCAATTACACAGCTCATTCTTCCCCCCCAAGCCTCTGTGGGCTGTCTTTCTGCCCTGAAGGTTGGGGAGGCTGCAGAAAGCCCAGCACTGCTCCATCCCCTCTGCACCGTGCCACGACCTCAGCTCAGCACACAGACAAAAAGGTCCCTGGGGGCAATTCACATGGACTATTAAATCCTTGCAATTCAGGGAGATGCTGAAATCCACCTTGTATGGAAGAGCACCTACAGCACTGTGTCTTTGGCACAAGGCAAGGGAGATGGACAGAAATTTCTCAGTCTAAAGCAGTTTATGACACAGACACAACATTGGACATAGAGAACAAACACACCTCTTCCAGCAGCAACCTAACCTTTCCCAAAACTGAGGCAAAAGGTTCAATTATTGTAATATTAGCATGATAAGAGTTAGTGGAAGTAAGTCCCAATAACCCAATGTAGATCTGGTTTAACCTCTGCCAAGCCAGTAGGAATCTGGGAGCACTACACAGGCCACACACTGGGAACTAAGAAGTGCAACACCCAACCACCATCACACAGGGAGCACAAGAGCCCAAGTTACCCTTCCTCTCCTCCTCAGTTACATCATGGATCTTCTGATTCACAAACTCAGCATAAGAGGCAGCATACCACACCTGCAGCAGGAATAAAGGTAACAGGGCACTTAGAACCACAACTAAAGGGAATTCATTTAGAAATGGGTTGTAAGCAACACATTTACTTCCCTTGCCTCAATCACTCACTCTTACAGCTCCTTTCATCCTCAATAATAAAGCCTGGGGAGATCAATATGCCCCCACTGAGGAATAGAAGAGCTTTGCTCAGAAAGCATTTCCATTTAATTTTAAGGTCTGGCTTCCCTATATGAATGTTAATCTTGCACATGGCTACCAGTAGCTCTAAAGGAAGTAAGATTAATCTCCTCAGACCTGACTGTATGACTCTAAAGGAAGGATGTCAGCAGTGCTGTTACTTGTTCCAAGAAGAACGGAAAAGTTTTAAACTTGTGGGATTTCCCATCTCTTTCCTGCTTTCTTCACATAAAAAAATAGGCAGCAGCATCCACAGAGATTCGTTAAAAATGTTTCTCATCTTCCAAAGGATTGGAGCAATGTGGTCCAGCTTCCCAAAACAAGGATCTGCCAGGCTGCAGCAGCATGGATTCACTTTTGTTACAGGAGGGACTTAGGAAGCCTTCAGAACCACAGGAGGCAAAATCTATACACTGTCAAACATGACAGTGAGAGAAAAATCATTTCCATAGGTTTGTTTTCAAGTTCCTTATTTTCTACCTGAGCTAAAGCTCATTAAAATCCCTAAGCTGGTGGCTAACTACTTACTGATTTCAGGCCATCAGAGAAAAAAAAAGCCCTAAAATTATTTAGAGCAACCATTTCTGGCCCTTGGAGATGCACTTATTAAGCAGCAACTCTTCAGATATAATTTAATCAGCAGGAAAAAAAGAGCCCTGAGACAGGAGCAGTGCCATACCTTGAGTTCCTGCTTGGGCTCCACGTTTTTGATGGTGGTGTAGTAAATGTGGTGGCCATACTGATAAGCCACCAGGTTCTGCTCCAGGTGGTTCTGGGCTGGCCTCACAAACATCATCCAGTTACACAGAGCCTCGCTGGAAAGTTCAAACCACAGGTCCTCCTGCAAGTCTCTGTCTTTTCTGTCCCCCTTATCCAGAGAAACCTGCAGCAAAATCCAATTACAGCTGAGGGCAACTGCCTGGGTCAAAAGAATTGGAGGCACTGAGAAAACAAGTGTATGAAACTGTGATATTAGGGGAGCAAGGAAGGCAGAGCTAAATTTCCCTCTTTGTTGGCAGAGATCCAGAAACAGGCAGAAAAATACTTAAAAATGGGTAGAGATTTAACTAGGAAGACATGCTGGACCTTTCCAAGGGTTTCAAGCTTTCATTACAAGGGTTAGGCACAAAGAAATGACACACACAGAGCTGTAGCTTTAGGAGGCTACAGAAACATCAGTCAGATGTTTCCAACTGACAGACCTCCTTCTCCTTGCATTTCTTGACTCATGACATTGCCTTAAGCTGGAAGCAGCATTTCTTTACCTGAACTTCCCTTGAATCTGCCTATGGTCACAACTTACTTGTCAGACACTGACCATCAGAGCACTCCTGATTCAGTGGGTCTAAATAAAGGACCAATTTCTATACTGAACCCAGTAAATAAATTTTATACCATGCAATGCCTTGGCATGAGAAAGGGGAGAGAAAAATGTCTCCTCTCTCCTCCATCCTATGTGGGAGAGAAAGGAAATGGAAGTATTTTGGAACTACAGTTACAGCTGACACCAAAGAATGGCTGCAAAACATCCTCAGATGGGGCTATTTGTATGTCCAGATGCTGCTTCACCTCATGTGAGTGATTCCCAGCCTTCCACATTAGATGTTATGCATCACAACACCACAGTGGCCAGAACACCCACCAGGATTAGAGTGTCTCCCTGGACCACAGAGAGCAGTCTGGGTGACCTCAGTGATGAATCCATGCAAACCCAGGAACTGCCCCCTGCATGCACATGGCCTTACCTTCAAATGGATGTAGCAGTCTTTGAGCTCAGTCTGTCTGACCAGGGGCCCTTCCACAGGCCCGAACTGGGTCCGCTTCGGGATACGCCTTTTGGAGAACACCCCTCCCAAAAACCTGTCTATGTAGAGCACCAGGGGCAGGCTGGCCCTGGCCCTGGTCAGCACAGGCCTGTTGGGGATGGGATGCAAAGGTCCATGTTTGGGACACACCGAGGGATGGGCGTTATTGCACTCCTCGCACCCTGCAACACAGAGGCAGAGAGCACGTGAGGGTGGCACACACCCACAGCCCCAGCTCTGCCAGCAGCCTGGGCTCAGCTGGGGCAACACTCATGCCAGGAACTGTCTAGATTTTAAAACATTAGAGAGGGCAGCCTCCTGTAAAATGAAGAACAAAGCAGCTCAGAGACTTCAGCTGAGACACAATCTTTTCAGTAAAACAGCCCAAAATCACTCTATATTTCTGGGTATAAAGGGGTGTGCTCACTACTGCTAAAATCTCAATGGTTTTCAACTCTTTACTGAGGGAGGGGAAAGAAAAAGGGGAGGGCAGGTAACACACTAAATAATGTTTCAAGTGCTTACACAGATCATTGGGATCAAAGGGTCGAGGTGGGTCGGGATCCCATTCATCCATGTCAGTGTCTTCCCCATCTTCATCCTCATCTTCATCCTCATCATCCTCCTCTTTTGTTTCTATCCTTTCCATCTGATTCTGCAGGGGTGCTAAAGGGTCAGAGCCATCCACTGCCTCCATAGGAGGCAACACCTGGTTATGCACCGGTAACGATGCCTGGGGAGAGAATCCACCAACAACCACAGCTGAGGCAGGAGCAAAAGCACTCTCACCCAAACAAGACGTGCAAGCCTTTGCTGTTCTACCCTTCCTGCTTCCCTTGGTCATGGAGAGAAGGACAAGGGCAAGTGAAGTGGCTGATAAAGGAGTGCCAAGGGATGTTCTGGGTCACTCCTTGACTCCACCCTGCCAGGACTGCATGAAATCAGGGAAGTGCTGGACCACTCCAGGTCCAGGCTCTGTGGAAATTATCTAGAGCCTTAAGCTGTATTTTAATGGCTTTTGTACAAGTGAAAATCCTGCACTTTGGCACATGATCCTTTAAAACCAATCCCCAGAGCACACAGGTAGAGATCAGTAAGGGATGAGGTAACAAGGGGACTAGATACAAACTATGGGACATGAACAGCTGAGGGCATTGCATTCTTCCACCAATTTTCAAATTTATCCCTTTCATCCTCTAAAAAAAAAAAAGTAAATGTTTGAGTGCAGTGCACACTTCATCACCCACACAGGTTTCTCAGGTGGAGAACAAGAAATACTAAGTCCAACAAAGCTGCCTGAAAACACTGGCAAGGAGACCCAGTGGATGTTGCTGTGACAGTCAGCATTACACCTTCTGGGAGCTTCACTTTTCAACTCTGAGGGGAGAATTTTAAGGTGGCTGCTCGAGACAGAACCATCTGCACACCAGGTTTCTCAGTACATTAAACACACATTCCACGATGAGATTATGGGAGACAGAACAAATCTGTGCTGCAGTTTCTCACCCTCAGGCACGTGCCATCCCCTGGGAGGATGGAGCAATGGGATCAGGACATGGGAAAGCAAAGGGTGCCTGGCACTTACTCTCTCTGCTCGTGGCCCCTGCTCCAGAGCCACTGGCTGGGGGGGGTCGGCAGCGCTGCCCAGCACGGACAGGTTGGTGGGGTTCATGCTCTGGGCAGCAGCAGGCAAGAGCACCGTTACCTACAAGCACAGGCACTCACTTTAGAATTCCAGCAGGCACCTCCACAACTCCCTGGGGCCCTGCCCTCACCCCAGAATGTGTTTTTGGGGGGTTAAGTGGGGATGAGGGGCTTGGGTGGAACCTGCGGCTCCTGGGACCAAGGGAAAGGCTTTAAAAGTCAGTCTAAACTGTGCAACTTCTGGATTCCCTCCTCCCAGTTTTGGTTTAAATCCAGGTCCTACTGCACTAAAAGATGTGAGGAACTCTTTAGCTCCTGCTAAAACCTGTGATTTGGGGCTTTTTCCTCTTCTACACCCAAACTGACTTTTGTTTCCATGGGAAAAGGTAAAGAAGGAATAGGAAACATCTTTTTTTTTGCCAGTCTTTCAAGCAAATCCTGCCCATGCAGGGGGTTGGAATGAGATGAGCTTTAAGGCCCTTCCCAATCCAAACCATTCTGTGGTTGTGTGGTCCAGGATCCATTAAAATCCAAGGTGGTGTATTGACCTTGTTGGGAGATCAAACTCTCAAACGAGGGGATTCCAACAATCCTTTTTCTCTACATTATTTGGTCCCACTATACACTTCCTTCTACATCCTCATTTTTTTTGGTGCAAATTAGTGCATACTACCCCATTATCCTCATCCAGTCACCAATAACACTAAGCAGAACTAAGATCCCAGGGATCACCTTCCCTGTCTTTTTGTTTCCTGCTTATCTGCCCAGGAATTTGCCCCGTTATCCGGCGTGATTTTTCATCCTTCTCCACAGCTGACATCATGTGGCTTCTGGTTTGTGCCTCTGACTGTTAAGCAGCTTTTCTGATGAAATCCAAGCCCCTTTTATGCTAAAATCCAAGCACTCTCTGCAGAGTGCTTAATAAATATCAGATAAAACTGAGAGCTGTGCCAGCACTACAAGAAAATCCATAACACAGACAAATCTTAAAACTCCAAATCCAGTTGCTTTGTTTAAAGAGGTATTAAGAGCAAAACTGCTTAGAAACTACAGCAAAAAGACTTCAGGGAGTGGTGTGAGGGACCAACCAGGGCAGCTGAACTAAGGTGCCTGGTATTGGCATTTCTGATACCAAGAGGTAACAGAAAAGGCATCACTGATGATCTCAGAGGCCTTTTCCAACCTTGTTCATTCTGTGGTTCTGTGTGATTGTGCCATGGCACAGCTCCAGTCTGCCAAGGAGAGGGTCACACAGCCTTGTGCCTCCTAAACCCCTTCAACCACCCCCTTACTTCCACCTCCACATCAGGCACTGCACAGAATGAAAGGTTTACACAAATAATTCCTGTCATTTCATTTTAAGATACAGTTTCTTTTGAAAGAGAAGAGGAGCTTTAATTATTATTTTATCACTTGTTGTCAGTTCAGGGCTGTCTCACATGAAATGCTGATGTAAAAACACCTGCAAAGGCACAATGAGAGATTAACCACTCACCACTCAGTCTCTCTGCCAGAAGTGGCAGCAGGCAGTGCTGGAAGGGGGGACAGGCTGAGGGCACAAGTGCTCCTGCCCTGGGATGGTGACAGCACCTCACCCCTGCAGTCAGTGTCACCTGCACTGCACATAAGGACTCTCTGCTTTTAATTAATTATATAGATATGTTAAATGAACTTGAAGACAATTAAACAGGAATTTTTGGCTTCTTAATGCAGTGCAAAAAATTCCAGAAAGACACTCCAGAGAACTGGAAGACAGGTAACACCTTCAGGGTGTCAGTCATTGTTCCCTGCCTGTGCCTCAACAGTTTAGAAGGTCTTTTAGCAGGAAGAAAATTTGCTTCCAGCACACATTCAGCCCTTCACTCTGCCCCAAGACTGTCAGTAAACCCCCACTTTAATGATGGCTCTGGTGATGATTCAGGTCTAACACTGATCCATTCTACACGTGGCATCAAACACTCTCCAGGCAGTGAAGATTTCAAACCTGTGACAAGCAGGGAATTCCAACTAGAGAGCTCTGAAAGCACCTGTCTGTGCCTGAGTAAGAGTTCACAATAAAACTTTTCCCATCCATGATGGCCTAAAAAACAAGGGAAATCATCAAAACTTTATAAACTCGGGCTGCATTTTACTCTATTTCCAGCCCAGAAGCACCCTGGTAGGGTAAGGGAGCCACTCCCTAAACTTCAGGGTTAACACTTCATTTCCTGGCAAGTTTCTAGTAAACCTAGAATTTGATCCATCTTTCTACCCCTCAAGAGCCTTTTTTGGACTTAAAGGCACTTGGATCAGAACCTGGATGAGGACAAACTGCAAATAAATAAACTGAACCTTAACTTGCACTGTCACTTCTGCCCAAGCTGCCGTGGCAGTGCTGGCTTTTTGCCCCTGATGAGGAGCACAGCACATGACTGAAGGCTGTCCCTGGACAGGCTCGGAGGCAGCTCACCCCTTTGCCCTTCCCCAAGGGATCCCTGACAGTTTGGGGCCCAAGGGAAGCAGTGTCTCTTCCTTACCTGCTGGGTGGTGGCATCCTGTTGGACATAAGCCACTTGGGACGGATCTGTAAACAGAGTCTGCACAAAGTGAAAAAGGCTCATCAAACCAGCCCTGGGGTTGTCTCCTCCCAGCTCACACAAAAATTACTCTGCCACCAAGAAATCACCCCCATCTGAGCTTTTCCCAGCTTCTAACATGACTGCTGTCACAGCTCAACATACCCAAGGGCACCTACACAGATTGGAATTCAATGAAAATCAGGTGCTGCTCCATAAAAATTTATTATCATATTTAGATGGTATTTTTCATCTGCATAAAATGCTTCACAGGGGTTTTTTTGTTAATTACAAGAATCAATTTGTCAATTGTTGATTTGATTAAATCTCTAGCAAAGGTATGTAATATTTAAAGGCAGGGTAGAAAATAACTGTGAGCTTTTTATTCCTCAAAATTCACAAGACTTCTGCAGACTTTCTTTTAAGGAACTATCAGGCACATCCTGCATGTGAATTTGGTGTGGCCAGGGTGCTGTTCAGTTCCACAGAAGACATGCCAACTCCAATAACCTGCAAGAACAGCCCTGATGGGAGTCTAGGAAAGGCAAGGCTGAGATGAAAGCTTCAATATTGACTGAGGTCAGCCTTGCTTGCTTTGCCAAAATTTGAAATACCTGAGCTTGTAGCTCAGGCTCCAACACAATTAAGCACAATACAAATTCCTTCAGCATTGTGATAATCTTGTCTCAGGAGCATAAGGTAATATAACACCTTTTCTGGCAAAATTGTTGTGTTCTGGGTTTTGGAGCGGGTTGGTCAGTAACTTCCTGAGAGATATCCTTCCAAAATATCCACACAGGAGCAGCCAAGACCCAGCCCATGCCACGGGGCCCTGCCAGCCTGGCTGGGGGGGCAGGTACGTGCACTTGGCAGCTCTGCTGATCTGTCCTGTCAGCAAAGGCTTTATAAAACACCCTCCACAAAGCCTTTGGCTCTGCCCACACAGAGCCACAGCTGACTGACCCCATCCAAACACGTGCTGGCAGGGAAGAACAGCCACTATGCAGAAGTATATAACAGGGCTATAAAAGCAACAACTCTGCAGAGACCACAGACTCAGGTGGAATACACTGAGATTCTGCAAAGACAGGCCATTATTGCAACTATCACTTATCTACACAAGAGGAGTCTCCACAATGAACAGGGACGGGTTTTGACTGAAGAGGCAGGATTTCTGGAAAACAAGACCCAGCATCCCCTAACTGTGCCACCCCCCCAGCCCCCAGCCCCTGGTGGAAGTCCTGGTGGCTGTGCCCAGAACCTGACGTGCCTGGGTGGCCTCCACGGGGTGGATGTAGACGAGGGTGTGCTCCGAGGTGTCCACCGAGGTGTAGGAGGTGCCGTCGGCCGCGTACACCACCTGCTGGGCGGGGCCCCGCTCCTGCTCCGCGCTGTACACGATCTGCGCCACTGCGCCCCCCTCCGGGACAAAGTGCACCTGCGGGGACACGGCCCTGTCACACCATGGGGGGACACACAGCCCTGTCACACCATGGGGGGACACACGGCCCTGTCACATCATGGGGGGACACACGGCCCTGTCACACCATGGGGGAACACAAGGCCCTGTCACACCATGGGGGGACACACAGCCCTGTCACATCATGGGGGGACACACAGCCCTGTCACATCATGGGGGGACACACGGCCCTGTCACACCATGGGGGAACACAAGGCCCTGTCACACCATGGGGGGACACACAGCCCTGTCACA